>CM042219.1:3687500-3947500 GCA_023566465.1 Cottus gobio
CTTTATAAATATTTACACACATTCTAAATATTAAGAAACTAGCTGCTAATGGGGAGAATTAGCAGATATACTCAGTGAGACAACAGATGTTTTAGTAACACCTACAACCATCTTGTTTTTTTTGGAACTTTTTGTTAATTCGCTACAAACGTTTTCAATATATATTCAACATTTGCATCCATTCTTCTTTAAAGTATTTGGGAAAGAGAGGGCCCTTATTTACCTCATTGTTCCACCCTCTGTCCCTACTGTACCAACAGCAGTATCTACATGCGTTCATCTTCATTTCTTGTAATTTTTCTGTTAGAACAAGACGGCTTGAGATTTATTACCAAATTCAAATAGTTTTCAATGGTTTTATCTTTTGCTCTTCATAAGTCAAAATTATACTGAAATAATCCTCAAGCATCTTCGTTTATCCCAATGAAGACTCTAAATATCCCGTCGGTGTGCGCATGAGCGTTTGATGTCTGTTCATACGTGTCGGCCCTCTCATGCCGACCCCGCCTTTGCCCAATGTCAGCTGCGACTCCAGCCCCCCACCACCTTGAATAGGAAAAGTGTTTTTTTAATGGATGGATGGTACATTGGCACGCATTATAATTAATAATTATTTTTCAGTCAATTTCTACAACAGTTTAAAACAACAAGCGAACAAACTGTTTCATGATTCCCTTGTGTCGTGTTAATATTCTGAATACTCCTCAGAGTAAAAAATGACCCGCTTAAAGCTCCTTCCGTGAGCATCATTCATCACCAGCAACCTTGGTTGCGTTGAACCATCCACACACCCCGATCCTCTCGGCAGCTGGAAGAGCCCACACTTTGACATCCGACAGATATAGTGCGATCTAAGCTCTTGAATGACCGCGTCAGCCCCAAGGCCAATGATTTCATGGCACAGTCCACGGCCGGAGAAGCCCAGGCATCCACATCAGCACTTACAGAGGGCCAGGTCGTAATCCACCCTCTTCTAGCTCCCTCTGTCTGAGAAAAGTCTAACCCTGCAATTTTCTTTCCCTACTTCACTTACAACCCATGGCACATGCATCCCTCCATCCCAGCATCCTTTCTTCTTCTCTTGCTTCTACCTTTTTCTGTCCCATCTACTAGCTATCTGCCAATTTTGCTTCCCGGTTGCTATGACATGACAGTGATATCCACAACCAGTAACACCAGCCCTAGTTTTACCCTTCCCACCCTTTTTTCTGCAGCTCAATTTAGCCACAGCATTACTTCCAGGGCACCCAGTTGCATCCGCCCCACCATTTCCCGTGTCACACACGCTCAGGCAACAGATTCTCTCCGGTAAGTATATCGACCTTGCCCAATTTCACCCATTCTCATGTAATCTGCTCTCAGGAACTCACAACGGTATGTGATCATCTGCTGTGCCTTCCCAGACCGCAGGCCAGAGTTGGACTGCAAAAATATCGATCTTATGACTATTACAACAACGTATTGATAAATAATCAAAATAATCATGTTTTAAACAGATTTAAAATGTCCTTCTAATCTCCTCAAATCCCTGTGTGCCTCACAACCTCCTGCTCTGCTCATGTAGATGTCGCTTAGTAGTGCCTATAAGCTAAGGCCAACGATTTTTCGATCCCCGGCTCCCAGTGCAACATAACATTTGTATTTACCATAGAACTATAAGAGATATCTGGAATCCACAGAATCTGTTTTAGGAGAATCCTTGATCCTCCCTCTCACAAACCTGTGAGCGCCTTTGAGAGAAAGTAATGTTTTTAGTTCCTTTTTTCCTTTTGTGTCCTTAATGAGAGGCACTTTCAAATTTAAATGTATTTCAAATGCATTTTGATTATTGGAACAATTTTTCATATATATCATTTTTTTGGCCTGTTTTATTGTCCAACAAATTATATTGTAACATAAAAATGATCAAAAGAAACAGAACTACTCTGAGCCGGATCTTCCTGCAGGGTGTCACTCTCATACACTGTCAATAACCCTCTAACACCAAAATATCCACTGCTGCCATCGGAGATTAGAATTTCAGTTTTAATCCACATTTTTTTTAACATGCACATCTGCCACTTTCAATAGATCCTACATCCTGTATAAACAGGAGAGTCATCTTAACACATGCATACAGTATATGAATAATATTTCAGTATTTATTTCCTTGCACTATTTGTATTGTTTACAATTTACAGAACTCTTGACACACATGCACACACACACACACACATACACACACACACACACACACACACACACACACACACACACGCACGCGCACACACACACACACACACACACACACACACACACACACACACACACACACACACACACACACACACACACACACACACACAGACAGACAGCAGGTTTGGGGTGGTTGGGAATTAAATTATTATGTTTACTACTATTTTCTTAGGTTTATGCATTAACACCGTCAAAGTCAAAGTTGACTTTTGGTTTCACACGGAACACAATCACCGGCCTCCTGGGTGAAAGTGTGCTGCTCAGTCCCACCATAACTACGTCCACATAGAGCGTCATAGTTAAAAGCTTCAGGCAAATGACCAAGCGGCTGTATTGGGAGTGAATAATGAATGATAATATTTAACATTTAAACATACATGTTTAAATAATTAGCGCTATGTGGAGCAACTATTGAATACACTTTGGGAAATGGAGACTGCAGAAATGTAACATATCATTGTTTAAAATGTCCTCCAAATGATCTTTATCGCGACCAAACAGATCCTTTTTCTGTCTGTTTAACCTTTCATCTTTCCACAATGCTTAACATTCATCTGTGTGTGTGTACATGTCACACACTCTTGTATCTTTCTCCCTCTCCCTCTTCTCCTCACCCCCTCTCCCTTCATGTCTGTCCTCCCACATCAATCCCCTGGTGGATAATCTGTTGCTGTAATCTGCTGTCATCTGTCATTGTCTCTGGATGGGACATTGCAATGAGGCCAGATTATCATCTCATATCGTGACCTAACCAGAAGAGGACGAGGCAAAATACTCCCACTCATATGCAGATGGACACACACACACACGCACGCACGCACGTACGTACACACACACATACACACACACACACACACACACACACGCACACACACAGTAGAAATATTACATTTAATTTAATTTAGCTGCGATTTACAATAAGTGCATTCAACCATAAGTATAAACGCTGAACAACAAGAATCCCCAAAGTACAATTTCTTGCTATCAGTAAATGCCATTTAAGTGCTACTACGGTGCTACTTTCCTAATTCAAGGTATAGTCGAAAAAGATTGGTTTTTAGTTTGCGACGAGAACCTGTGCTGCCTTCTGGGTGAGAAGTGGACGTATTCTCCTGATGTTGTGCAGCATGAATCTACAGGAACGAGTTGTTGCGGTAATGTTGGCAGTCAGGGAGAGTTGACTGTCAAGTGTCACACCGAGGTTCCTGGCAGTCGGGGTCGGGGCCAACACTGAGTTGTTGAAAGTAATCATCAGGTCGTGAGTGGGGGAGACTTTTCCTGGAAGGAAAAGTAATTCCGTCTTGTCAGGGTTAATTTTCAGGTGGTGCGCGGACATCCATTGTGAAATGTCAGTCAGACAGGCAGAGATTCGTGCTGCTACCTGTGTTTCCGATTGTGGAAACGAGAGGATCAGTTGGGTGTCATCAGCATAGCTATGGTAGGAAAAGCCATGTGAGCGAATGACGGAGCCAAGAGAGTTGGTGTACAGAGAGAAGAGGAGAGGACCGAGAACTGAGCCTTGAGGGACCCCAGTAGTGAGAGGACAAGGGTCAGACACAGATCCTCTCCAGGTTACCCGGTAGGTGCGATCGCTGAGGTAGGATGAGAGGAGGGAGAGCTCAGTGCCTGAGATACCCAGGTCCTGGAGGGAGGAGATGAGGATCTGGTGGTTCACCGTGTCAAAGGCAGCAGAAAGGTCCAGAAGGATAAGGACAGAGGAGAGAGAGGCTTCTCTCGCAGTGTGAAGCTGCTCAGAGACAGCAAGGAGGGCAGTCTCTGTTGAGTGGCCTGCCTTGAATCCAGACTGGTGAGGGTCCAGAAGGTTGTTCTGATGGAGGAAGGTGGAGACTTGGTTAAAGATAGCTCGCTCCAGGGTTTTGGAAAGAAAGGGAAGGAGAGAGACAGGTCTGTAGTTGTTGACTTCTGACGGGTTGAGAGTGGGTTTCTTCAGGAGAGGGTTAACTCTTGCCTCCTTCAGAGAGTTCGGGAAACAGCCAGTTGAGAGGGAGGTGTTAATAAGATGGGTGAGAAAGGGAAGAAGGTCAGGAGCAATAGACTGGAGGATGTGAGATGGGATGGGGTCAAGGGGGCAGGTGGTTGGACGGGAAGAGGTTACCAAGGTAAGAACTTGATTGGGAGACAGTGGGGTGAAAGTGGAAAGCGAAGGGGAAGAAGATGAAGTTAATGGAGGTGTAGTTATGGGAGGGGGATCAGTGAATGAGGAGCGTATGTCATCTATCTTTTTTGTAAAGTAGTCGACAAAGTGGCTTGGTAGAAGGGTGGAGGAGGACAGGGGGGGGGGGGGGTCAAGGAGGTTGGAAAAGATAGAGAAGAGTTTTTTAGGGTTAGAGAAATGCCTGTTGGGAGAGATTGATAAATCTGTTACCAGGCAGGTGAAGCACAGTTCAGCATTAAATAAATGGATGGATGGATTGGAACTAGATACACTTTAAGGGGAGGTAAATAGATTCAGCTATGTGACACTTCACACCCATCCTATCAGATCATTAAATTGATAATTGCTAATAATGAAGTTGCATTTTCACCATACTCTTTTGGATGTTTGGTGAGCAGCATGCTGAGCGGTGGACATGCTTTGGTCAAAGCAGCAAAAAAGCGTTCATGGCAAGTCTTTAGTTACTAATAATTACAAAAATGTGTTGGATCATTAATGGACTAAGCTTGTTGATATCCTATTTAGTTTTCTAGATATCATACAAAAAGCATAGTCTGAAAGTTGTATTTGAATGGACCACAAGCAATTGTTTGTCCAATCAATACAAAACTTATCCTGCAACATTGTCATGAGTACGATCCACGAGAGTGTTCAACCCCATGTGGAAAACTATTTTATTTTTCAATATGGGGGACCACTACTTCCAATCACAAGCATCGCCTGGAGAAAATGTGTCCAGACATCAATTACAGTTCCTCCAAACCTCCCTAAACTTGCTGGAAATACAGTCTCAAAATTGCCTCGCAGAAGATCGCGGCATTATTCCAGCGCCAGGCCTTCCTCTCTCCAATCAAGTTGATCCCCAGCTCTCCCCACAAAGCTTTCTTCAGCAGAGCCACTCTCTTCATAACTCAATCTAACCTGAACTTGTCCGTTCTGGACACTGAGCTGCCAGTGGCACTCCAGCCATTTCCTGGAACTCCTGCTGGGATTTTGGCCACATGGCCCCACTTTGCCCCTCGTTGTCCTTTCAGCCTCCTTACTCCAGGCACTCCTTTCCTCCCGAGTGCCATTCAGCACTGACTTGAACTGTCTTCTCATTTTGTGTCTCTATCAGTAGATCTTTCGAGTCGAAGTCCTCACAACGCCAATCAAACCGTATGTGGCAAAGAAATCTTCAGTCAGCTTTAAACGATCCAAAAATGTTTCTTCAGCTGCTTCAGAAGGAGATTAGGCAACAAAATTAGTCATCGTCCCATTCAAGTCCTCTCCATTCCTCCTTTTTCCCATAAATCCAATCGGCATAGCAATAAGGGAAGAAAAGACTCATCTTTGATCTGTTCGCATCCCCCAAGCTTTAACGGCCTCATTCCCCCGAGCTATTTTCCCTTCATTAATAATTGAATGGCATTGTCAACAGTGTTGACAATGCAATTGCTGTAAATTAATAAACTAGAGGTCAAGAAAGTTTCCTTTTCAGTCATTTCATTAAGCAGCAGTTACTCTCTGTCCTTGGGCATCTTCATGCATTTATATTCATTATATATATATCGATCAAGGCAGACGAAACAAACCAACCAACTTCCTGATGCTGAATTGAGGTTATTGTACTTGCCCTGAACCCACCCAAAAATAAATTGTCTAAAGATATAGCTACTCTAGATGTCATTGAACTGGCATCGTAAAGTATCAGGGAGTTATCTTTGATCAGGACTTTTTCGTGGGCTTTTTATGCAACCCTTCCATCTTTTACACTCGATTACACATCTGCCCTGCTGTGTTCATTCTGTTCTGTGTAAGTCTCATTATTAAAGGACCAGATGAAGAAAACTGTTTTGGAGGAGGGATAATTGTGCATGGATCATGGGTCAGGTAGGAGGGCCACTTGGCAAGATTCAGCTAAGGACCCCAAGGAGGTCAGGAGTTCAATGACATGCTCGAGGACATTATGCAAACAGTATCAAACATCTGTCACCCACAGGGTTGTAGGGCGACCCCTCTGACCTACAGGTTTACAACAACCGAAGCTCCAAGTATGTTTAAGGATGACAATGTTATTGTGATATATACATAATACCCAGTGTTTCGCACCTAAAAATACAACACATATATGTATACCTTATCTGTTTATTAGTTTATCTAAATTAATATAATGGATATCTATTGATCATCTCATAAACCTCTATGCAGTCAAGTTGAAATGTCTAGGCTAAGATTAGACGACTACCGCCCTTAAAGCTTGAATAGCTTTAATTTAAACAAAACGTTGACAGACAAATTGAGTATTAAACATATTGTCAACGTCAAACTTCATTAAGCAAATTAATGATAGCCTTTATGCTTAAAAGTTGGACCCAGTTGCATCTCAGACCTTTTAGTCAACTTGAAGTGATTTCCTACTCGCTGGTAGATGAGGGCCCTGGTTTGATACTGAGGAACATATCTGTCTCTTTAGCTGACAGATGCTGCGTATGTTCACCAGCTAGCCTCTTACCGTGTCTGTCTGCTGTTTGCTGTGGAGCAGGTAGTGCCACAGATAGTGTCTTTATCAGAGTGTTTGGACAGAAAACAAAACAAGGTTGATGAGAACGATCAGTTATTGTAGTCTCACTCACTGAGATCCAAAACAATATAAAGATAGAGAAAAGTTCCTTTACACCAGCTCATGTCCCAAATTGCAATCCTCATTTCAACATGAGCCAACCAGTAAATCTGTTATTAGTTTGAATTTGACTTTAAACAGAGCATGTAGGCTGTCTGACAGCTGACGACAGACGAAATGAACAGTGCGGCCAAACAAACCAGCCAGACTGTGTTCATGAGTTACAATCTCACTTCTTCTGCATTGCCATTAAATAATTTACCTTTTTTCATTTTGTTGAAATACAATCAGTGATAGCTGAGATGTGTGAGGATGATTATGAATGAACAATCAACCTCAACTTCATCACGCAGGACACACAAGAAAGAAAGTGGGAGCAATTCTGTAAGAACAGAGGAAGACAAAAGAGAAGACAAGAAACAAATGAAAAGATTGAGGGGAGATTGAGAGAAACACCAGAAGACTACAAGAAAGAGAAAGAGTGCAGGAATAGGAGAGATGGAGAACGATACACAGGGAACGACAGAAATAACACAAACAGGAAGTTGTATCAACGGCAGAGGAAACCACATTTCTGCACTTAGTAACCACCTTCGTCTCTCACTCTCTCCTCCTCCTCCTCCTCTCTGTGTTTCAGTCCAAAGTCTACCACATTTTCCATTCACCTACTTCTAAGACAACAAATCAGGTCAAACACAACTTAGATCGTTTTACTGAAAAGAAAAAGTTCACAATAATATTCAGAAATCACAAACGATCAACCAAAGAAACAAAACTTATGTCACAATGAATCAGGTTGTTTTGAATCAATATGCTTTATGTAATTGTAAACTTGGCCCAGGTCGTGTGTAGATTAGATGAGCACAAAGACAGTAGAATGAGGAAACTACTAGATCAGCTAAAAGTAAAGAATACACCTTTTAACAACCACAAAACGATAAAATTATCACATCTGAATATAATTTTTGTCAGGATGATACAACTTGAGTTTAGATATACTATACATGGATGGTTGTAAATACTGTTTTAAGATGTGGGGCAGCCAACACACGTATATCAATGTCACATGATCTTCAATATTCAGCCATTCCAATTACAAACAAAATAGCCCACATATGATGATGATGATGCAAGAAGAGGATCCGTGTTAGAAGTTGTAATCACTGTTCCTGTTGGATGACGGCTCTCTGCTGTCACTGACGGCCAGTCGCTCCAGAGCTGAACACACAGGGAGAGGAGCCAGATTCAAACCAATAGGATTCTGCTGGAGGCCTGTGAGCTAACTATGTGTGCGTGTGTGTGTGTGTTACCAGGATAGGACAGTCTCTTCTCTCCGTCATTGTTTTTAACTGTTGTTTTTCCTCGCTGATAAGACACTAAAAAGAGACATAAACAGATGAGAGACTAACTTTGATAGTATACATTTGGAGTTGTTTTATATTGTTGTTAAGACCCAAACCAACAATGTGTTAGTCGTTCTCTTCCTGACTTCCTGTCTGTTGATCTTAGCTCAAATCCCACTTGGTTCCTACTGAAGACATTAATCTTCAACACTTGTATTTCATAAAAAGGAGTAACTTCCTAACAGTTGGTCACTCGGTTTTTATTAAACAAACATGAGGAAAAAGTGCTTTGTGCATTGTTGATTATTTTTAACAACGGATTTATCTACATATGGTGTGATTATTTGTGGCAGCAGGACGGTTTGTGTTGATGAAGGAACATATCACAGTGCAACAGTCTGGCTTATTAATGTGTTGTCTCTATGGCACAGAGGAACAATAGATACACACACAATAAAATGTTGATTATAAGATTGTTTGGAAATGGAGTGACGTGATTGGCTGGACAAGATGGCAACATAGATTGAATCAACCAAGTGTTTTGTTAATTTAATCCAGTGAGACAACTATATTTTAAATATGTTTTTTTCTGAATTGAGTATCCTCTGTAAGAAGAAATGGCTGAATTGAGTAAAACATCTTTGTCTATTTGTAAAAGATTGAAAAACAAGGGGACAATCTGACATGGCAGTCTTAGTGGAGGCTGGGCTGGGGAAGCTGGAGAACGCTGCTCCTTGAATCACACTTCGACAATTCAACAGATGGGAAAGGACACAGGAACACAGAGATGTACAAGACATGGTCTGATATTGTTTCTCTCATGGTTACAGCAGTTGTCTATATGTCGAGCTATGGACACACAGCCCAAGCCAAAGCTGTGGAATTCTTCAAGGGAGCTAGTCAGGCAAAAGACATGCCAGGGAAATGGGAGAGAAGCCGAGGAATTCATCGTCTCCCTACCGGCAGGTCAGGCTACATCAACGGGCAGGGATGAGAATCTAGAGGCAGAGCATGGGCTCACCAGTCACCCAGCACCCATCTGGTGTACCTAAAAACAACTATCCCTTTAAGTGTGTGTGTGTGTGTGTGTGTGTGTGTGTGTGTGTGTGTGCGTGCGTGCGTTCATGCGTGCGTGTGTGTCTCACCACTGTGACTCTGTGTTGGTCCGACCCAGCGGTTCTGCCTCCTTTCTGATACTGAAAACACAGAAACCATATTGGGTTTCAACATGAACTTTACATTTTATGTTCCAATAGTTTGGACTTTATTACATTTATGCTTTTTTCCCCCCCTATGCAGTTTGAGGTGGGCGGCCATGCATCAGTATTTAGCAACGTTTAAATGAGAATCTGAAGACCCACCCAACCAGTTTGTTCTATTGTCAGTCTGACAGAATCCTTTGGATTTAAAAACAGTCCATTCTTGGACATAATCTTTAATCTGACGAGTCTTAATCTCAAAATATCAGAGTTTTCAGGTCAGTAAATACTGATTGCATACAAATGTCTATTTAGCCTATGCATATGCAGTTGTGTGTGTGTGCGTGTGTGTGCGTGTGTGTGTGTATGTGTGTGTATACACTCACATCTCTTCTGCAGGGCGGACACAGTAGGTCTGGTGAAGCGGATCAGTAACAGGACCAGCAGCACGCAGCAGAGTAAAGCTGTCACCACTTTGTAGGCCTGCAGCTGCCCCTGTACATCTGGGAGGACCTGCTCATCTGGACGCACACACACACACACACACACACACACATGAGGCACTGTGGTGCTTGTTCGCAGACTTGTGCAACGGCAGGCATCATATTTTGTCATGGCATAACTCTGGAACCACCACTGCAGTAGCTGTGGGGCCAGGAGAGCTGGCATAGCCTTCCTGCTGTCCGTGGCTAGCCCCGGACTTAGTAGCCATGGCGGAGACAGAGGAGGAGAACAGAGAGAGGTTGTGGTGACATAAAGCTGGTCCTGAGGAGATGGCGTACAGAGAAAGAGAAAGCCACCGCTGCTGGGCTCCATATTCCTCCTCCTCATCATCATCATCGGCATTCAGTGATCCACACTGGGAGGAAGGAGAGCCAGGAAGAGCACCTGCTTTTGAGCATGCTGAGCCAGCAGACTTGTCCGTGACAGTGGTCTTCATCCCGGATGCCCGGTTCCTCAAGCATTGAAGGAAGTATAGTATTCTGGTAACTGGTACCAGTGTAGTAGTGGGGAGTGACGGTGGCTCAGTGGTAGAGCGGGTCATCCTTCAATCAGAGGATTGGTTCCCTGGCTCTTCATGTCCATTTCAATGTGTCCTTGGGGAAAACACTTAAACCCAAATCACTCCTGTATACGGGCTGTGCTATTGGTGTGTGAGTGGGTATTAATTAGTTAGTCCTGATGGGTAGGTGGTACCTTTCACCTTTCACCTGTCAGTGTATGAATGGGTGTGAATGACGTGAATGACGTGAATGACGAAGTGTAAAGTGGTCAGAAGACTATAAAAGCGCTGTAAGTACAAGTCTCTTGTCAAGTCCAGATCCTTTTGCATTTACCATAGTTTTACCTATGACAAATATTGGATTAATTTACACAGTTAATTTCCTGCCATTATGCACTGTGTCATGTTAGCCTCCTAAAGGCAGTGGAGTATTACACACACACAAAGACCAGCACACAGACAGTAGACCAACCTGTGCATTGGACCCTCAGTGTCTCACAACTGGTCCTCTCCTCTGCTCCTCTCTCTGTGATGACATAGCCAGTAATGTCTTTGCCTTTGTGCCATTGCGGTGTGTCTTTACAAAATTTCCGGTTTTCACACACATTTCTCAAAAGACTCTGGATGTTCGTTGCATTGTCACGACAAACAGCCAAGGAAGAGCTGGCGAGATGAGAGAGGATCAGGGTAACGGCTCCTTCACATTTACTCTTCCAGGTGATTGTGAGGAGCCCCAAGGCCACCGCAGAGCTGCTGGGGTTGGAGGCGGGGCCAGCAGTGGTTGCTGGAGTCCCAGTGGGGCAGGAACAGTTGGTCTGAGTGGGTGAGAAGGTCTCTGTGATGTTTGGCCCATCTCTGGTTGGCTCTGATGCTGGAAGACAAGGACCAGTTAGTATGGAGAACACAGTTCAACACACTGCTTCAAAAGATGCTTTCACACTAAGCGGATTATCACTCTGTTCTGTGTTACAGTCAAATTTATTATTATTAGTGTGTGTGTGTGTGTGTGTGTGTGTGTGGCACTTTTTTATATAAACAGAATGATATACTCTAAGAACAACACCAAAGAGTTAAAATCACAAATGCATACAAATAATAGATATGGTATGTCTAAATTTGAATAATCATACAAGTCATGAGAGAAAGAAAAAAAAGATTCTTAGCGGAATCGGACAATCGGCAGTTCGATTCCCGGCTCTTCAGGAATGCATACACGAGAAGTTTCCTTGGGAAAGATACTGAACTCAAAATTGCTCTGAATAAGTGTTTGTGAAGGAGGATTTAGATCCTGATGAGCAGCCTCTGAATGTATATGTGAATGGGTGAAAGTAAACATGTAAATGTAAATAAACGATGTACATCATTTCTAATTATGTGCAACTACAAATTAAGGAATTAATAATTCATTAAAATGATTATAATGCCTCCAGTTCTATTTTACAGTCTTAGATAGGATAGTTTTGTACCAAAGTTGAGGAAATAGTCAATAATATTCTTTAAATGATGAAATAGTTTTAAGTTTGTGGTCTCTGCCTGGAGTGTGAAGCCTGACGTATAGTGTGTGTATTACAGATATGTACCTCATTTGTGCCATAAACGTACAGAAATGATTAAAACACATCAAGGAGCCGCATGTTGCTCTGAGTGACGGGTTCTCGCTTCACCATGAACACACAGACTGTAGATTATTTTGACTCAATCCCACATGTATACACCCTCGTGCTGCTACAAATACTCACGAGCAGCAAATGTGGATTAATCCACCGCTGAAAATAGTCCCCAACAAATACACTATTTCCTGATGTTTTCAGTAGCCTAACATTTTCTGAAAACTAGTGAACAGCTTAATATAAAAATTAAACTTTACATTTCTGAGGTGTTTATAAAAATGTCCATCTTTCAACGGGCCTGGTGCTGACACAGCAACCCTGTGATAGTCAGCTTTAGTCCTCAAGTCCTGCAGACTCTCACACAGCACTGCACACCATGAAGAGGCATCTTTGAAAACACCTTAAAACAAAAAGCTTACTTATTTACAGAATTCTTGAGCATAATAAATAGTTCTGAGAAAGCCTGACCTATAACATGTCTGTAATACTGTACTAGCTGATGCCGCTAAGAGCTGTTTGCTGAACAGCTATCGGGAGGACAATATGGCGGCAGCGACATCTTAATCACTCCCCTCTTCTGAAGCTGGAGTCTGAAACAGATCTAAACTAGCGGCTCGAGCAGAGTTAGCAGCCAAAGTCTGATGTGCAATCAGAACGGTTTTAAAATGGCCTCTTATAGAAGCTGGGCGATGAGGGCAGATGTCTTTGTAACTGTGACCTGCCTGCAGACCTTTGTACTCCAGCTCACGTGGCAGATGAACCGGGGGTACAGCGGTACAGATGCTCACAGCGACAGCGCTCAGCTGCAGACATTCTGACTCCCAGTCTTTTACAACACGGAGCAATGCCGGCTTCAGAGAGAGACACGGACTGATTGCAGAATAACTTCTCCAAACTGGAGTGCTACATTGGCCCCGCCCCCATTTTATTGGACTTTTGTTTTTACCTCAAACAATCACTCCAGACACTTGTAACCCATAGCTCTCTCTCTCTCTCTCTCTCTCTCTCTCTCTCTCTCTCTCTCTCTCTCTCTCTCTCTCTCTCTCTCTCTCTCTCTCTCTCTCTCTCTCTCTCTCTCTCTCTCTCTCTCTCTTCTGGTAATACCTTCAGCAGTCCCTGGCGGCGGCAGCTTTACCGCATAGTGTAAACTCTTTTGCGTGGGCTTGAATGTAACGGCAGCTCATTTACATGTGAAAGCCCCGCACTCTAGCTTTAATAACGCAAGCACATCATTTTACTCACAACATGTCTAATCTGGAGCTCGTCCTGGATGAACGTGGTGTCACAGTGATACTCGTTACCGGGAGAGGGTTAGCAGAGTACGCTAGCACGTCAACAGTTACTTCTGTGCTACGCTAGCTACTGAATGTTTACTGCATGTAGACACATGCTGATTAAAAAAAACCTTTTCATTTTTCACTTAATCAGCATGGTTAATGAAACAATAAAAAGATATAAAATTCACAATATCATATTAAATTGAACAAGTTTTCTGATTTACCCTTTGTGGTTTGTAGATATTTAGTTTTACTATTTTCTAACCAAACTGAATAAAAACAGTCACGAACGTTGCTTTTCCTTAGGTGTCATTTCGATGCTCTGAAGGCCACAGCGCTGTTGCTATTCAGTGCCGCTGTGTTGGGTGGCGGCACTAGTTTCAGTGGCGTGGATTTCAAAGCTTCTGCAAACAGAACTGAAACTATCTGCATGAACCACTCCAGGTTCATTTGAAAATGTGTTGAATTTTTTTTCAATTTGGGTCAACTGAAAGTTTAAAACTTTTATTGAAAGTTTTAAAATTCCCTGAAAATAGTTGTAAGTTTGAGTTTTGCTGCTTCTTTGTCTTTCTGTCTCTGTGCTTCTGTTCGGTTCTGGGCCGCGAGGCCGATCATATTAAACTCTGGTGGTCAGCAGGAGTTGAGATTTAATTTCTACATTCAACAAACTCACTTAATTTGCTTTCATGCGTTTCTTTACGTACTTTGTAACT
Source organism: Cottus gobio (assembly GCA_023566465.1). Lineage (NCBI taxonomy): Eukaryota > Metazoa > Chordata > Actinopteri > Perciformes > Cottidae > Cottus > Cottus gobio. Next base: position 3,701,659 of record CM042219.1, read on the forward strand.
CAATGCACTTAATGTGCTTCTGCGTTTCTTGCAGGGTTTAATATGTTTACACAATATGAAATGATCAACACAATCCAGAAATGCATTTTGTAATCTAGCGAGATAGTCATCATGCAAAATGACCTTTTAAGAAGTTGAGCCGCGATGAAATACTATCTGCACTTCAAACAAGTAAGACAGACATGTTTGAAGCTTAATGTACATTTGAAATGTGTCCGTGAAGTTCACAACACAACAATACAGAAAAACGTCCGGAACCTTTAAATGTGTTAAATCAGTAAAGTAAAAATTTGCATTCAAAATATGGACTTGAAATTTTAAAAGTACATTAGTATTATGAGTATAAAAGTATTATAAGTAAAACTATCATTATGCAGCAGAATGACCCCTAACATTATATTATTGATGAATTATTATTACGATGATATAAAATATAGACGCAAAACTGGTTATGTACAATAACTAAAAGTACTTGTTATTTTGGAAAATAATATGGAAAATAATATATATATACACACACACATATATATATATATATATATATATATTAAGATTGTATTTGTACTTGTGAGAGGATTTATTAATGAAGTAACAATCTTGAATCTGGACTGGACTGACAATGAGGATGAATGATTTGTTACACATTAATCTGGATATTAAGAGGCCAATATTGGAGCAAAACGCTTTAATGGAGAGTTGTGTAACTGTAAGTCAGGCCGTGAGTGAGTAATTAGATTTGTAATTGTGTAAAAGAATCTCTAAATGCGTACTGAGTTTTGTGAATGTTCACAGGAATCTACAAATGTGTATTCAGAATATGTGTGTGTAACTGATTTGTAAATGTTAAAAGAAAACGCTCTAAATCTGTATTTAAAGAGCAAGACCATTGAGAAAAAACGATTTGTGTTGGTAAATCCGTAAATGGGTAAATAGTCTGACTGACTGGAGGAATGGAAGCTGTTGGCTGGAGAGGCGGACAGAGCCATAACACCTGCTGAGATTCACTGATGACTTTGAATGATGTATTTCAAGCAAAATACTTTTCAGCCAATGTTATTAACGTACGCATTATAGTTTTGTTAATGTTGTTGTTTTGCTACTCTGAGTACAGATTGGGAGAGTTCCTTTTTCTTTTTTACACATTTACAAATCTGATTAAACGCACAGTGCAGACACAGCTAAACTCCACACACATTTTCAAACATTTGCTTGAATAACGTCCCAGAGGGCCTATAGCCTCACCAGCCACTGTTTGGGTTTCAATTTACGGCCAAGAATCGATGCTCAAAACTAAATTTGAATTCTTTATAAGCAAATTGAATAATTGAATCATCAAACAAACAAACATTGTTTTCCAGTGAATATAAAAGCAGTACTAAGTAAATAATGACAGAGTTACTTTATCTAAGTTATTTTAGTGTAATATAATATGACACTGTTATCTTTGCTATGTTTTTTCATCCCAGTGAGTCAACAGGGCCTTGACTCCCTCATAGCAGCTGATGAGCAGCTGGTTCCACGCTACGGCACCGAGGCCCGTATCCGGCACCGAGGCCCGTCTGGGTCGAGTTAACAGGAACACAGCAGGAAGCAGGATGAGGAAACACAGAGCGTGTTGGAGGGAACATGTTGAGGAAACGGTGAGAGGACGCGTTACGGACCAGCAGGTCAAGTCAAGCTAGATGTCGTAACGCAGCACAGAGGTGAATGGCTGTAATGGTGACCATCATTTTATCCGTTGGGCTCCATATTGGCAGGTGGACAATCGGGCCACAGCTTTCATGCTACAAAGTCATCTAGCTGAAAGACACACATTTGATGCAGTGCACCGAAGCATGCGCACACATAATTAAGAGCAATTCACGCTCTAAATAACGTTTTGTTGGCTTGTGGAACCAGGCGGAGAGGCCTCTGCCAGTCTGAATGCTAAGAAATTAAACATGAAAGAGACGGAACGTCGGAACAACACGATAACACGAAGCTAGAACGCGTTTATTGTACAAACATCGTGTCTGTGCGCTAAACGCATTCTAACGTCGTAGCTTGAAACAATTTGTTCATCTGCCAGCGTACGCTAACGGTTCCAGCTGAAAGAGTACTCCTTATTGTCAGCTTGTGATAAGATGTCACACATTGAGTTGATTTATCAAACGACTCGATTAGTTTTTACAGAGAACAGCAGACTGAACCTTCATGAATCGTTGCAAAATCGACAATATTTCTGGAACTGAGCAGCAGGGACTTCGAATCACACTCATATATATTTAGATGTAATTATATTTCTTTAGGTAAGTATCAGTCAGCAGAACTGGGACCAACCAGCAGCAGCTCTCAGATGAGCGTTCGGCTTGCGTTGGCCTAGTGTTAGGCTTAGCATTAGGCTTAGCTTTAGGCTGAGCATTAGGCTTAGCTTTAGGCTGAGCTTTAGGCTGAGCGTTAGGCTGAGCATTAGGTTTAGCTTTAGGCTGAGCGTTAGGCTTAGCATTAGGTTTAGCTTTAGGCTGAGCATTAGGCTGAGCGTTAGGCTTAGCATTAGGCTTAGCTTTAGGCTGAGCTTTAGGCTGAGCGTTAGGCTTAGCATTAGGTTTAGCTTTAGGCTGAGCATTAGGCTTAGCTTTAGGCTGAGCATTAGGCTTAGCTTTAGGCTGAGCATTAGGCTGAGCATTAGGCTTAGCATTAGGTTTAGCATTAGGCTGAGCATTAGACTTAGCATTAGGCTTAGCATTAGGTTTAGCATTAGGCTGAGCATTAGACTTAGCATTAGGCTTAGCTTTAGGCTGAGCATTAGGCTTAGCTTTAGGCTGAGCTTTAGGCTGAGCATTAGGCTGAGCATTCGGCTTAGCATTAGGCTTAGCATTAGGTTTAGCATTAGGCTGAGCATTAGACTTAGCATTAGGCTTAGCATTAGGTTTAGCATTAGGCTGAGCATTAGACTTAGCATTAGGCTTAGCATTAGGCTGAGCATTAGGCTTAGCATTAGGCTTAGCTTTAAGCTGAGCATTAGGTTGAGCATTAGGCTAGTCACAGGCTAGCATCAGCACTCACAACTGGCCTTTTATTAGGAATTTGGCAGCCGCCGGCCACCAGGAGACACATTAAGGTGCTGTTTCTGCATCTTGACTATCGTCGCTGTCAAATGGAAAGTTCTCCACGTGAAAAGGTCTCACATTTTGCTCGTTGTTTTCCTCGTGTTTGACTCATCGGTGTGTTCAGGATGCATCAAAATCATTTTGAGCTTTTTCTCACATGTACAAGCTTTTACACTTTAAAATGTTATGCTGTTTTCAGTTCAGTTCAGGCCTTGTAATACAGAGGGGTGAGGCTACCATGATACCAAACCAGTTCTTCTATTTTGCAATATTCCATATGTCCAAAAAGTAATGTGCACTTACCTGCAACGATGAGTAAAAGAGTTGAGAAGGTCACAACAGTACCAAGATCCATCACAGTTACAAAACCAGCAGAGAAAGAGGACAGACAAACAGGCAGGCAGAAAGTCAGGCAGAAAGTCAGGCAGAAAGTCAGGCAGGAGAACATACGACACAAAAGAGGACAACAACAGAAAAACAGATGAGAAAGGAAACGGTGCAGAGGTGTCAAACTCTCTCTCTTGCTCTCTCTCTTTCTCTCCAGTGAATCACTTCACCGGCCCGTCTCTGCTGCTGCTTGTGCAAAAGTGCAGATTTCCTCTCTTCAAAGGAAGCTTGCAGAAAAGAGGCGGAGATGGGTGGGGAAAAAAAGAAATGATGATAAGAAGCGAGGTATGAGGAAGAGGTAGGAGGAAGAGGTGGAGGGAAGAGTTACGTGAAACTTATTTGACAATTGTGAGCCACGAGCCTCTGCTAAGTTCTGAGTACACAAGTACATCGAAGTACATCGATGCTCCGCCAGGGAAGGCCGAGGGATGAATTGCAACACAGACATGATGGATTCAAAAATAATGTAATAAAACTAAATAATAAATATAATACTGTAAAGTATACCACCATCCCAAATGCCTGAATTATCTTTTACTCAAATGTTAAGAAACACCAACTGTACTGAAATTGTTTTTTTAATGTTAAACTTGTGTTATGTTAAAGTAGTCCCTAAAATGATTTTACTTGCAATGATTGGATTACACTTTGGTTATTTGTATTCAATTTAAAGGGAATTATATGGTTATGGTCGCTGTGTAAATCTTATAATCTAACCTGGGATTCAAAAGAGCATTTGTGCGTTGTCACATTGGTTTTTTTTTTACAGTTTTTTTGATAATTGTATTGCTTTTGTTTTTCATTTTGTGCCACAGATTTATGTTATCTTAATTTAGATATGTTTACAGTATGAAAAAAATTATGCTACAATTGTCATTATATTTGAATGTATTTTAATAATCAATAGAGACAAATCTTCTTCAATTTGTCATATTTCATAAGATGGTGTTTACTTTACAAAACCTGAATGAATTTTATGTCCCACATACACACAAGATAAATCCACAGTTTACAGCATTAATTTTGAGAAATTACTATATATATATAGTAATTTCTCATATACATGTATATATATATATATATATATATATATATGCAACACAAGAACCACAACAACAAAAACAATAATAATTCAAATAAGCTCACATGAAATTTAAGTAAAGGAATTAACCACATGAACAAATAAGATGCAAATATTAGAAGAGATATGATAAAAAAAAAATAATGATTGCCAATGAAAGCATAAACTGTTAAATTCAAAAGTGCAAAATATGTGGAAGTGCCAATACACATATTAAAACAATAGTACAATAGTACATTTAAAATAAAGAAAACCAAAAAAATATAAAGAGTAAATATAAAATGATGTGATAATATAAAACATTGGCCTCTGAGGCAAATTTGTCATTTATGATTTCGGCTATACAAAATAAATTGAATTGAATTGAATTAAGGTGTATGCCATCTTTTAAAAGTGAGTTTTAAACAGGCTTATTCCAACTGTTTCATGCCTCTAATTCCCATTCATTTCAATGTTTCCTGTTTTATTTTTGTGTTTCTCATCTTTAGTTTCAGAGCCTTCACTTCTTTCCGTCTTTTAAGAGTTAGGGTGTCCAGAGGGTCTTCGGACGCTGGGTCTGTGTCTTTAGAGGTGAACCTCGTCCAGGGTGGACATGCATATTGTATGATGAGCATTTGCATCTGAATAATATGTCTGATTATCGTGATAGTTTTATAGAAGGGAATGAATGATTGTACTTTGTGCTCCTTTATAACACAAACACGCTTCATTGTGTCTCCACAGTCTGAGCCACCGTGTCATTAAGGCGCTCGTATGTTTCGGCACTTGAAGAGTCAGACGGAGAGATCACACTCTAATGAGAGTTGGGCCCTTAAAGTGTTGAACACATTGTACGATTCTGTGTTATTTAAAAACATGTGAGGTGCAATTAGAAGTACCACAAATAAGTGAATTAAATCACCAACAATTTACAAATGTATCATAATCAAGAATAATGGAAAGTAGAGCAGCAAGATCATTGGAGACAAACAACTCCGACTCCAGGATTTATTCTTTCAATCCACAGCCATTAGGAAAATCCTCATATTTCGTTGTAAATCTTACACACATCCTCTCAAGCATTTCAGTTGCCATCAGATGAAAGTCACAATGGACAACAACAACAATTACAAGACATTATTTTAAATATATGATTTATTGCAAACTTACAGGAAATCCTTTATTCCATCAGCTGTAACCCTTCTCAGAGCAAGTTGTTTGCGGAACTGATTGTAAAGCAAAATTTAATTGAATATATATATGTGTGTGTGTGTCTATATATATGTATATGTATATATATATATATATATATATATATATATATATGTATATATATATATTTGTGGTTTTAGTTATTTTCAAATTTAAATGGTATATATTAAATTATTTATATTATATTAAATAATAATGATGTACCATGGTGCGATGTGAACAAGTTTCCAAAATGTGCGACTCACTGTGAAGACTGAGGGAGTCATTTATTCTGATTCAGGAACACATCACCTCCTGTGAAGTGAAATATCTCCTCCTGACTCACCAGCGCTCCACTTCATTACCCCGTCACTCTGGTTTCCTGTCATCCTCCGCCTTTGGTTTACGGAGTCGTACAAACACCGAAAGTCCCGCCGACTTTGACCTCCCCCTCTTCTGTGCTCGGCACGGTATCTGCTCATGAGGAGGCTACTCAGAGCGGCACATAGCAGGTAACACCGCTGGGAAATGATGGGTGAGCAATGCTGGCTGACAAATACTTTGTCCGTCATATAGAGTTGATATCCGTTTATATATATATATATATAGCTAACAGCCCAGATCATCAGACCATCGGGGACAACCCTTTGAGATGATTTTGTTTTTCACGCGTTCAATTCAGAGAGATCGTCAAATGTCTGTTGTGAAAGAAAGAAACATGTTTGTGTGACAAGCAGAACTTTTCCACCGTAGAATGGTTTCAAACTGGGCTCTGGACCTGGAGAAAGAGAAAATGGAAAAATGGAAATAAATAATAAATGATGGAAAACCAGCTGGGTCTGTTTTGTACTAAATAATTCCTGTAAAATAATCTGCAATGGAAAGAGCACTATTGGATTCTGCCAATGAACTTTATTCTATGTGCTTCCTTATGATGAGACAAAATGTAAGACGCCACTGTTCGAGAAGAGTGTCAGTGAACCCACTCGCGGTGACCAGTCTGTAGTCTTAGGAGTCTCAATTTATTACACACACAGCTTATTAATCATAGCTTTTTAATGCACAAACACATTTTAACATTTTGGGCTATTTTCCTCCCCAGCACGTCTTCTTTCACACTAATGGAAAGAAAAGGAAAAGAAGACAGACGGTTTTGATTTAGATCAACTTCTGTTTAATTTGTCACAACCCCAAAAAAGAGATAGAAAAACCAAAGAAATAGGGTTTTTAATATTCGGCAGTCATGTACATCATATAATTCATCCCCACAGATACAGAGCAGATAAATACATCTGAATGATATTTCCCTCTGGATAATATTCAAACATCACCTTTGTGCTTCTTCTAAAACGCCGCTATTCTTTCTCTGTAAAACCCACGAGAATCCTTCTGTCCTAAAGTTGGATATGAAAAGCTCGTCATGCTTAAGAATGTTGGAGTATCGTCATCTGAAGGGGAGCCCCTCGTTGTGTTGGCTCAAAGCCAATTTAAACAGCCAAAACACTGGTCTGTCGGGTAAAGATGACCAGACTGATAAAAAAGTAACACACAGGTATACTAAAGAGAATGGCATCAGCACATACTGTAAGGACTGTATGGGTCGGACCTCAGCTGGCCCCTCCTACTCTCCATGCACATCATGTCCCGTGAGCACATGGCCGCCTGACTGATCCTCACCGAGGGGCGTCACCGCGACACGCAGCTTCTCACACTAAAGAACAAGCCGACGGGAGGCCAACGGGTCACAGAACCGCCTGCCAGCTCGAGCCGCCGCGTGGCAGCAGCAGAGCGCTGAGCTGGAGCGTGCAGCGCCACATGCATCATGCGGTTTTGACCTGCTGATAGGCATCACGGGGTCTGTGGCCCAAGGATAAGGTCCAGGAAAGGACACACGTGGGAATGAATGGCCCATTTATTGTTAACTAATCATTTACTAATGTTTATGAGTTGTAATATAATAAGAGCACATTTTGGGGTTGAGTAACAATTCCATTGAGCTATTATAAAAGTTGCTAATCTATTCATAGTTTCCATGAGTTTCTCCTTGGTGTTTTTTTGGTTCAGTGTCAGAGGATTGATCCTGAGGCTGAGAAGACATCCGGAACACGAGAAACAGACGCGGCCGGTGACTGGTCCGAGACCGGTGATGTTGTGACCCCTTTGTGGTGTCTTTTCCTCAACCTAACCAAGTTTTACGTACCCATCTTAAGCCCAACCATGAGGGTTTTCCCAAACCTGACCCAGTGGGGGGTCAGGAATATTAATCAATAGATTACATTTTGTGACTGCCGTGAGACTGGGTGGGCTTACCAAGTGGAGACCAAGCTAAATTAAGTTATGTAGAGATGAATTATTACAGGTGCAGCCACTAGCTGCTGCTTAGGATGAATCCTAAGGATGAATCTGATCCAAATGCTGCTCAAAAGATGTTACACACTAAATGACATTAGCTCATTTAGCGTGATCATTCTGCTAACTACACATTGCTCTATGTTGTATCCACGTACATTAACCAAGGATTGACAGTTAAATTGGTGGTATCTTAGTAAAGACATATCTTGTGATGCTCCAGTGACTCCCTGTTGAATTGATAGCTTCTGATTGGACAGTTCTACTACAGGTGTTTCCTCACAACCAATGTACACAGCGCTAAGGTCTTTACAGCCAAGGCATCTAAGTTTCAATGTGCAACCTGATTCAGTAAATCATTAGTTTTTAAGTGGCTGGTGGTTACCGAGAATTTACACACAAGATAAGCTGATCTATAAAGCATTAGTATTGATCAACCATTAATGAAGCCCTTAGTTATAGCTTATTCTGCTTAATAAAGCCTGTAGCTTGTAACACAAACACACAAACTACTATTGTTGATCTGAAGTATCTTTGATGTATTTATTTATGCCAAACAGAGGGACATCCCAACACTAGCTGGACCGACTTTCATCAGCAGGAGCAACAAACCCAATCATCAGACCACGTGAGTAAAGGAACTCGTCGTCTACTGAACATATTCTGGGGCTCTGGATTTATGGCCAGCGCTCGGCCATTGACATCAGGTTTAGAAAGTCGGTCACATGGTTGGACGAGGTCATTCCCAACAAGAGAAAGATGCTGCTGTGCGAACCAGGTGAAACGCCCTCTTTAAAAAGAACTACAGTTCCCATGTCCCCATCTAAATATGGGGCCAAACATTTTGAATGGAATATCCATGAGCTCTTGGACCAGAGATGTCGCCATTGAAAAGCCACTTTTTTTTTTTTTTTTTTTAAACCTATTGTTTTCATTGGGTTTCCCATCCTTTCTAACAGATATATGATAACTGCAGAGATCTGCGGAGGGGGTGGATCAACTTCATAACCGAGTCCATATGAGCCCTCGGACAGCTTTTAAACAGAAGAGGAAACAGAAGTGGACGCATCTCAGAACCAAAAGGCCGGGGTCGGTCGTTTCATGGATGTGGGGTGATAGCGGACAGCTGAAACCAGGAAACGCAAAACCAGTTTATGAATTATAATAAAACCGGTATTTTTTCTTCTTCTCACTACTCCTAATGAAACTCCAGCTGTAACAGAGCAGTGAAAGACTAAGACTAATATGGCTCGGACACCAAATACAGCTATTTTAAATAACCCAACAGGTAAAAAAAAAAGAAGAAGCAAATGATTTTCTTAAGGATTCTCTGGGCAACAATTTTATGAGTTGGGGAATAACATGGAAGGTGCTGATGAAAGCGGTGCGATGTTGCTCTGTAGTTGTGTTTACGGCACGCTGCGATGATGCTCAAAGTGTTCTGAGGAAGCAGAGGACAAATCAGGATGCGCTGGATGAAATGGGACATTGCAAGGTAACTCTTTCATGAGATATTATAGTTTCATGTTTATTCCACAGTGTAATACAAATTTAGAGAGGTGGCATGTAGCCCGAAAAGATCCATGAATGAGCTTTCATCAATTTCCTACATTGCAATTTCAATTATATTATTTGTATTGATTAAATGGACACAAACTGATCTCCAACTTTATATTTGTCACTCCCATTAAACTATACACATCACATGTATTCTCACGGATAGCGTGAACTTATAGAAATAAAACTATTCTCTTCGGGTTATCATTGTCAAGCATCAGTTCATATTCAACAAGCAGATGAAGAGAGGGGGAGAATGATGGAGAGGAAGGTCAGGACAGGAGGAAGGGATGAGGACGACAGAGGTGTTGGGGAGCTGACGGACGAGGTGGGAACGAAGTGAACGTATGCTTGGCACTGTCGACTTGCAGCAGTGTGTACAGCGCGTACACTGGGTACAGCGCGTACACTGGGTACAGCGCGTACACTGGGTACAGCGCGTACACTGGGTACAGCGCGTACACTGGGTACAGCGCGTACACTGGGTACAGCGCGTACACTGGGTACAGCGCGTACAGCGCGTACACTGGGTACAGCGCGTACAGCGCGTACACTGGGTACAGCGCGTACAGCGCGTACACTGGGTACAGCGCGTACAGCGTGTACACTGGGTACAGCGCGTACACTGGGTACAGCTACAGGACTCCAGCGCTGCCAGCTCACCCCCTGAACCGATCCAGGTTTCATTGCTCGCACTTCATTGAACTTGCTCTTAGCATTAAAGCACCACGCTCTACTGATGGAGACTTACATGTGTTGACAAACAGGCCTTGCGGTTCGAACCCCGCGGGAAAGGAGCTCAAGGACTCTGAGAATCAAGAGTTCTGAGGTGTAGTTTTCTATTCATGTGAGTTGGAGAGGTGGCCAATAGGTCTCTAACATTAGCTAGCTAGCTAGCTAGCTTCAAATGTTTCAAGTAAACATTTTACACACATCTGGTAGTTCTACTCTTCCTGCCTTGTCTTACGAGTCGTTTGTGATATTATTTTTGTGTTTGGAGTGATATACATACATAAAAAACGTCAAACGTAAGACGCGCTAATAAGGACGGCTAACAAGTGAAAATGGCGCAGCTGCCGCCTTCATTTGGGTCGAGGAATGGGGACTCACAATTTGAATCCACCGTAGACCGGAAGGTTTGTTCAAGACCCATCGACAGTGGATCAGCGGACTACGTGGGTTGGTCCGCTACCCCTCAGCTCTACAGTGCTCCACAAACAACCTTACAGCATCCAGATCACATGACTCAATGCTGGTCCAACTAGATTCACACTGCCCCCAAGTGGCCAAAGCTGTTCTGGGATCAAAATGGAAAAAGGGGAGTGAACCAGGACAGAGAAAACAGAGAAGAAGCAAAGCTCTGTGACAAAAAGATAAAGGGGTGACTGGAGGTTCCTCTGCCTACCGTCTACCGGTATGTGCATAATTAAATACTTGTGTTTGTGGATGGGGAGGTGCCTGGAAGAGCTGACAGATCCAGCAGCTACTGCGGAGGACGTGGTTCTCTCGAACCCTGCATCTAAAACTCACTTGATACAAGAGCCAGATTTTGAGACGGCCATCGATCAATTCAATTGCATTTAATGAGTCCAAGGGTCACGACACGAGCCCAGTCCCATCATGAGCCGCTTTGTCTACACACACGTGCGCTCGTCAACAACAATGTAAATCAGACAGCTACTGGACACTCATGTGGTGTTACAAAGACATGCATGTGTCATAAGAGGGAGTGCACTTGTGTTTTTATAAGGACTTTCTGATTGCCAAAGAGCAACACACACACACACACACACGCGCACACGCACACGCACGCACACACACACACACACACACACAAGAAATGGAAGAGGAGGAGTGGAGGAGCGATGGAGAGGGAGGGACTGAGGGTATGAAGGGCCAGAACACAACGCAACAACCTGAGACTAGTGGGGGTGGGGGGGCGGTGGGGTAGGTGGGCCGTAGGGTGACAGAGACAGGGGAAAGGAAAGAGAGAGAGACGGAGAGATCATCAGACCGATATTTAGAGATAGAGAGAAATAGTGCAACGAAGATAAGTAAAGCGAGAGACCTCGATATGGGAGAAAGAAAGAGGGAGGGTAGAAATAGACGAGAGGAGGAGAGGAGAGGGATATAGGCTGGGGGAGACTGGAGTAAGGAGAGGGAGGGAGGTAGGAGCGCAATGAAGGGAAGATTTGAGAGGAAGAATTGAGACAGAGGAGCAGTAGTGCTTTCATGAGTACGGCTGTGGAACTCCATATCCTGGTCTGTAGATGGGTCTCCCGGTTGCCGACTGAGAATTGGAATACGCGGGCCCGGCTGGGTAGTTGTAGCCGCCGTAGCTGTAGGAGGCCGGGTAGGGCGCGGGGCCACTTTGGGGCTGGATCGGGGTGTACTGGCCAAATGCTGAGCCCGGGTGTGGGGAAGGGAAGGAGGGCGGGGTCGGGTACGGGCAGGCGGCTGAAGCCGGAGGCCCGAAAGCGGGCCTGGGGCCGGGGTAGCTCCCTGCTGGGGGGAAAGGTGAGCCGGGACCTGGGTACGGCGGGAACTGTGACGGGGTGTTGGCCGGGCAGGAGCCTGCTGCCGCAGCAGAGGGATGGTTGGGTGTGACGGGGTACGGGCTATAGGGGAGCCCGGAGGGGCCCCCTGCAGAGGAGGCCGGCTGGGAGGCGTTTTGGTAGCTGGAGGGCTGAGGTGTGGAGTTTGGCTGCTGCGGATTCGTGGCCGTTGCCGTTGTCGTCTGTTGATTCCACGGTGAGGGGGAGGCAGCGGGGTCTTGGCTGTTGCCTGCTGATGGTGTCATGGCGTTGGGATTGCCCTCGCTCCTCTGCCGGAGGATCTCCTGGAGTTTCTCTATCCGCACCCGTCTTTTGTGAGCGAGGGACCGCAGGGAGAGGAAGCGATCCAAGAAGGGGTCCAACGGCAGCGAGCCCTCCAGAAACTCATCAGCTAGAGCCTGCAGACACAAAAGAACCAATAAGAGTTTCCATAAATAATCAAACCATTAGGGAGAATCAATAAACTGCCGAAAACAGGGGTGAAAATATAAAATAAAAAAATAAAGCCAAAACCAACATTTTTTTTACCCATTTGCAGCACATTTCCATTGTTGAACCTCTTCACAACATTTGTTCCTTATGGAAATGTGTCGGTCCGTTTGATGCATGTTTTCTGCCGTTATCCACAACAGCCGGTGAATGTTTTATTAGAATACTTGGAAGCCATTGTTTTACTGATTAAAAATTATCTGGAAAATACTGGTTTATCTATGCATGTGTGTGTGTGTGTGTGTGTGTGTGTGTGTGTGTATTCTGACCTCTGAATCTTCCTCCGTTTTGCTGCCCTCTGTCTGTAGTCTGGAGAACAAAGCCTCTGGGGACACTTGACCCACCATCCCATCTGATGAGGAGAGCAAAGAATGGGTGAGACAGAGACAGAGACAGACAGACAGACAGACAAGAAACAGCAGCTGTGTTTCCATTTAATTGTCAAGTGTATTTTAATCAAACTTTAGAAATGCTGCAAAAAAGAAAAAAAATGAGGTGAGTTTCCTTCAACTGATTTAGAGCAAATAAACTCTGCTACAGCAGTTTGGTCAGAACTTGGTGCTATAGGCAAGCCGGTGTGAGGGGGCCCCGCCACAAAATGACATAATCATGACAGACTTGATTTACATGTCGAGGGATTATTCATGTAAACAGATGCTTTAGAAAAAACAGAGGTGTTAAAAGTCTAGTGGTGTGAACACACCATAAGAGTATTTTACAGCCAATTCAAACTGCTTACATGATAGTCAACCATTGTTTCTTTCTAATGCGTTAATACTTGACTTGTTTATTAACAGGGCTTGTATAAAGGCAATAAAGTAGTTTGTGAATATGAGTTTACAGATAATACATCCCCCCTCGTCCTAGTGGAGGTTGGTTTATGACTTTCTGTCGGCTACACCAACAGTCTGTGGACGCGCTACGATGCCAAGTATGACCAAAGCTTAAGAAGTAGAAGTTGCGATGAACATAAAGCCCAGGAGGAAAACGGAGCCGGCCTCATTCAGATACTGTGTCCGTGCTAAAGAATGGTCTGGCATCACACACTACCATTCTGGTCAAGGGGGGGAAAGACATCAGAGCGGTTCACAGATTTGAACGTGGCAGAAAAGACCTGTTTTCACACCACACGGGTCTTATTGTCATAGTTTTTGGGAACTGTTTGTCAACAGTTACGCACCAATTTAGGTTATAATGCAGCAAATATTTTGTTTTGGAATCCTGGACCTCCCCATGTTGGGACTAATCTATGTCATGAAATGTACCAACTGAGCAACTCCTGCCTCACATCCACGCACTCCCCCTCCCCACTTACTACCTCTGCCCCTCCCTCCATTCCTTGTCCACTTTTTTCCAAAATGATGCAGTGGGTTGGGGTCAGAGCATGGGGGTGAGGTTCCACCTAGAAAGCAGCTGAAGATCTTGTTTATGTGATGTTGCAGTGGAATTGAATTAACTCTAGCAGTGTACTTACGTACAAATTAGAGGTAATTATTTGAGTCTTTGCTATTACATGCTATTTTCTAGCAGTGTCTGTGGTTAGTTCAGACTGTAATAACAGCTGGACAGTAACATGTCTGTTTAGTTCAGAATGTAATAACTTTAAACTGTATTACATTCATCATATTACATATGTTACATACAATTTATAATAATGATAATACTTTTAATTAATACAGCGCTTTTCTAAATACTCAGACACTTAATTTGGTCTCTGCATGTAACCCATCCTTACGGGACCACCACTCTACCCATGAGCCACAGCTGGCCTCTAAAGTCTCACAACCCTCCATCCTTCCCGACATGTATTCATCCATCCTTTTGTTCCTCCCTGCTTCAAGATCAAGAGCCACTTCCTGATCCGTCCCTCCTACCTCTCAGTGAGCAGTGTTGTGTGTAGGTTTCTCTGATGGCCTCCAGCTGAGAATATCTCTCCACCAGCACCTCCTTCTCTGACTCCAGACGAGGCTTCATGTCCAGGTTTTGCTCAGCCAGGCTGCGGTTTGATGCCAATGCCATCTCTCTCTCCAGCTGGATATTCTGGATCTAGGGGGAAGAAAACAGACATCAGACAATGGCAGCTTTACATTGTATCCATTTTGTGGATTCCACTAAATGCACAGGGATTTTATTTATTTTTTTGTAAAAAATACAAAGTTGACTGTACTTCAAAGTAAGTTCAATATACCCAGGGTATCTTTTTGTTATCTCGTATGACAGTTTGACTGTATTCTTTCAGCTGCAACCCCGTTGGTGTTAAAACAGACTTTTAATCAAAATATTTTATAACCTCCACGAGCATACATAAAACCAATAGTTATGCCAAAGAAACACAAGGCGATACAGATTGTCAGACTGGAAACCAACAGCTCAAAGAAGTGAATACATGCCAAGAGAAAATATGAAGATTATTGTGGTTATGCAACGTAATTTACGGTGCTGTTATATGGCCCTGTTACGTGATCCATTTTCATGGGGATGACAAACTTGGTTTGTGAACGGATAAACGTATTGTGCTTGTATTTCCCATGGTTATTGAAAAGTGTGTTCTTCAAGTTGAGCACCGTATTTATTGAATGCTCTCCCTCAAAACCCCGTCCTCACACTCAAATAGACCCTGCTTGCCACGATGATGTACCCCGGTGTGAAGTAAGCCACCATCGTAGGACTGAGGACCCAGGGTCTAACCTGAAGCTAACCCCAAATCCAATTTCTTAGTTCAGGGCTCTGGTCAGATTCAGCGTCTTGTTTACTGACGCTTGCTTCTTATCTTACTCCTTGATTTCAATCCAAATTTGACCAGTTTTAGATGATTTCATTGAGACAACTTTCTTGTAAACTTCCCTCAAATTCCCTGTAAACTTGCTCATCTGTTGCTAAACAACACATTGGTAAATAGACTTGCATTTACTTCGCGCCTGCGTTCTAGCCACTCAAAGCACTTTACACTACATGTCAACTCACACACACATGCTGAATGGAGCTGGGGAGTGAACCGTCGATCTTCAGAGTGAGGATAACCCTCTCTGCCACTGCCACGACTGTTCTTTTGCATTTCAACATGTGTGCTGTTTGTAATGATCACCTATGAAGTGAAAAAGCCTGCCCGTCTGTTTTCACGCAAAGTCAGTAACGTCGATCATGAAGCAAGGTCTGGAAAATTATTTCACTGAAATTAATGTTTACTTTTCAAGCAGTGGCCCTATCAGGCAACTGGCTGAGTGTTACTGGCCAAACATAGGCCTGCGAGACATTTAGGCAGGTTTCCGTGTTTATTATTATTGAACAATATAATTTACCAACAGCAACCAAATTAAACCGTATGGAATAATTTTACAGGTTCAATAAACCTTGTGGAGTGAACTGCAAGAATGAACATTTTCTAATCTTGCTTTCAGTATGTTTAGTAACTCAATTGCCTGTAAATTTGTCTACTCTGTGTTTGCAGCAGGTTTTTCCACACTTGCTTTGATGCAAATCCAAAGAAAGTGAAGTTCAGCAACATACATAACGACCTAAAACTGAGCCAATGACATACAATTGTAGCCTATGTTCAACTGTAGACAGAAGGCCTCGGCCTGTGTCAGTCCAGTAACCAGGGTGGTGGTTATGTGACTGGACAATGGGGTGCTTGTTTTAACGTAAAAGGGTATGAGCGTAATGTAATAGGGTATAAGATGGAATTAGCATAATGTAATAAGGGATCAAGTGAATGCGTAATGTATAAGTGTAATGTAATAGGGAATAGGCATAATATAATAGGGTATAAGCGTAATGTAATAGTGAATCGGGTATACCATATAATAGAGTATTATATTATATAGGCATTATATTGACAAAAAAAACACAAAACCTGAAAAAGTTTAAGTGTGCGAGACGAATATAGCGAGTTGTGAAAAGGAATACAGGAAGAAAGGGCTAAACATTCACATTAATGGGTGCTCCCTAGTACAATAGGGGTCTTGTACATTTGGACACCAGCATTGCATCACTTCCCTGTGGTTCCCAAAGAAGGAAAGCATTACTCACTCCCCCACCCAGACTGAACTAGTCTGTACTAAACTAGAAACAAGACAAATATTTCATTAGTATTAGGTTGGCTCAGCCTTCTCGGAAAGCTGAAAAACGAAAACGAAGGCCAAATGGGAAGTGAAGCATTATTTCTTACCTCGTCAGACTCCAGCGTCATAGACTCCACCCTCTCTGGCTGGTCCAGGAGCTCCTGGAGCTCTGATTGGCTCAGGTCCTGGAGCTTCTCCATTTGATTTGCCAAGATGGCTGTCTGTCATAAAGGAACCACGAAATAGGAGTTAAAAACAATGTTTGGAAACATAAAGTGGACAGTCAGAGGCCCAACCTCTATATCCCAATGCCACCACTCTAGAGTATATAAATAGTAGTCATGGATTTATTGGGCAATTTTCAACAAAATAAGGCAAAACAAACCATGTTACCTACAGCCACTCCCTTAATAAAACAGCAACCAGTGGTATGTGGCAAATGTGGGCATTTTGTGTAAATAGTAGCGATAGTAACACTCGGAATGCAGTATTTAGTACCCAGTTGACTGATCGTCAGTGTTACATTTAGCGGGTTAAAGTCACGCCAGTCACCCCACCGGGTTAAGTGACCGCAGGCCACAAAACAGAACAAGCTGTTCAATCGAGCACCGGGAGCCGCGAAGGCGACACAACGGGTACAAAAAAATACTCAGGTACTTACACGACGCTAGCAAACCAAATTCAGCCCGACACTGACTGGCGGTGACATCCAACACCAACTATTTATCTCAAGTGACAGGTGACGTGACACGTCCTCGGGATCTCCGGCCAGCCCGACGGAATGCAGCCCAGCGAGAAGCTGCGAGTCGTTTTCGACGCACTTTGACCGCCGAGCTCACGAGCTACTCGGCTGCGTCCAATCTCACCCGACGGTTCCGTGTTGAGCGAACCGATGACAACAAAACGGTCGGTCTGATCGCAATTTCGGGCATCGAGCCACCGTCAACTTCGAGGAAAGCCCAGCGCTTTTTGCGGCTGAAAAACGGAGCCCAGGGTGACCCCGCTCGGTCCAGGCGCCCGCTGTTAACGCCTCTGTGTTCCGGCAACGCTAGCTTTGAACCTCGTACGACTTCAGTCGACAGAATGTGTCGAAAACGATACAAATCTTCACTGAAATGAGGAAAGTTTCACTCCACACTGACAGAAGCCGCCGCCATTTTAGGAGCTATCCACGCTGCGTGGTTTGCGGGGGAGTTTGGACATGATTAAAATATTATAAAACGGCGCAGTTGAACTGTAACGAACTCCTGGTTCAAAGTAGTGCACACTTTAAATACATACTGTTGGCTGACATGTTTCTGTGCAATTAGATTTAAGCGTGCCCATTGTCCCGCTGGTGTCCCCTATGTCGCAGGGTAATGGTGGGGTCCTGTGCTCAGCTGATACAAGGGAAACCCCTACGTGACGGTAATGTCCCAGCTACTGCTGCAAGTGCTTCTGTCGATGGCCAAATACATGTCACCTCTGTGGAGGAGCCTCACGCCACTGCTTTCTTCGCAGACGGGCACTCCTGAGTCCACATTTTAGAAATGGAAATATGTTGTGTAGATACACAGAGAGCAAGCACGATAGAAGATAAATACATTGGACTGTGGAGACAGGTTTATTCATCGTTATGGTGTCTAACTACACGTTTAGCCTTCTAGCAAGAATCAGCCCAGCATGAAAGATGGTTCATGCTGCTTTTGCAGTTTCTACTATTTTACGACCACGATTCTCAAAATTCACAAACTATTTTCTCACTGAAATGCAAACTTCTAATCTCATTTTGCACATATTTACATACAACTTTCTGCTCTCCTTTTCGGCCTCGGTGGCTTCTAGGAAAGACTTGGGTCAGGTGAGGAAAAGAGGCAAATGAGGCAGAATCCCAAATGTTTTGTGATGGCAATGTGGTGCTTCACCATCTCTGCAGTCACAGACTGCTTTACTTTATTCTCAATTCCTTAACCTCCATAGAGGAATATTTTTTCTCATGGAGGCGGAAAGTTTGTGAGCACCAGCCGCATGATCAGATGCTCCTCTTGGACACAATGCTTATCCAGCCTGCATTGTCTGACATATCTGCAGAAGATTGCCAGCGATGGATTGGGCAGTGAATTGCAAGAGAAGATGCGTTGTGTATCGCAACGAATGCAGATATTGTGAATATGTATTTTTCTCCATTGGTTTACTGGATTTTCAATAGTTTAATTTTGCACACTTGTGTTTCAGTTGCATTTGTGCATTTTGGATGTGAGATTAGCTGAGCTCCGCGTCAATAATGTTAATTGAATGTATCTTTCAATGCACCCGAGAGAAGCCAAAAAGGAGGGGTGAGCCGTTATGAAAAAGTCAACTCAGTATACGGTGTGTTGCCAACTGTAAAACAGTTTGGGTATTCCCCGTTCATGACAACAGTGCGGGGGTGTATTTTGATACAACTCACCCTTTCAAATTATATTGACACTTAGAGTTATGCATTTATTAAGGGGAAGGCCTGTTTGAGTGACAGGTGTGTGCAATAACATCCATCAGCTCTCTGCTAGATGCCACCTCAGCTAATCTCTGAACTTCTCTGAACCTCACAGCCGTGTTTAAAAGTCGGACCTGCTACCCCTGAGCCACAGTCGCCACATTCATGTCATTCTTGGGCTCCCTGTATTACTTTGTGGTTCACCTCTCCCTCTCAAGTCAGGTAACTGCACTTCCTCTGCCCTTGTGTGATTCCCGCCAGTGTGATGACCTTTCCCCGCTCTGATCAGCGTCACCTGTTCCCTATCACCCCTACAGAGGATGTTTAATGTTCCCCTTTGTCTGTGCCAGTCCGTCTCTGTACCTCCGTGTCTAGTGGTCCAGCAATTTCTCCCTGATCTTTTTTACCTGGTATTTGACTGCTTTTTGCCTCGCTCCCGTCTTTAGATGTGTTTTCCTGTATGGTTACTGCCTGCCTGTGTATTAAACCTCTGCCAATAAAGACTGTGTTTTTTAGGAACTGTTCTGGTCTTGAGTCATGGTTCTGAGTCCTTACCTCAGTGCTGGCTTTGGCCTTAACACCACATCCATTTTTGGATTGGGCTTCGTTGTCACTGCCAAGTTGATGACATCTCTGAGCTTCACTCTGGCTCTTCGGAACCCTATGGGTGACCATGTTTTATATCAATCAATCAATCAATCAACTTTATTCCAGACACAGAGGTCCATATAGTCATCACAATACATATAAATATAAATATACCTAAAAAAATATAACACAAAAAAAAAAAACACAAAACATTTAAGAATGGAGCCGATGAGGCATCATTAATAAAACATATATAAGCTTTTGAGTTATACATCCATCCATCCATTTTCATCCGTTTATCTGGGGTCGGGTTGCGGTGGCAGCATGTCCAGCAGGCTGACCCAGGCTTCTCTCTCATCTGCAACATTTACCAACTCATTCTGGGGGATCTCGAGGAATTCCCAGGCCAGCTGGGAGATATAGTCCCTCCAGTGTGTCCTGGAATCCCGAGATCGCCTCTCGTTCTAAGAGAGAACCTCCTTGAGGCCAACCGAAAGTCCTTCTCCATGGCCTCCCCGAACTCCTCCCATGTTTTATACAGTTCAGGGTAAAGACTGGAAGCGGCAGCGAGGTGTATTTTTTTTCTTTCATTCAAACAGAAATTTAGAAATGTTTGTCGGGGGGAGTTAATATTTTATTTTAACAGAGCTTTTGAGGTGTGGGTGGTTGTTTTTTAGCCTTGGATTGAGTTTATCTGGCTATTTCCCCCTGCTTCCAGTCCTTATGCTAAGCTAACAGGATCGCCTCATGGCTCCCACTCCATATACAGTATATAGGTGCACATGTGAGAGGGGTACTAGTCTCCTCATCTCACTCTGAGCAAGACAGAATGTGACAGAACCTGCAGCAGACTGCAGGTTCTTTTGACTTGGCATGGTGTCACAGACCGCTGTCGATCCGTGACCCCCCCACAGTTCGGCAAGCAGATTAATTACACAGTTTAACGTTAACCATCACAGTGTGAAATAAAGTTTATATGTTTAAAATTCAGTAAAATATGAGTTCAGGACATCAAGTGTGTTTTTCTAGTCTCTGATCTCTGATAATGTTACATTCTGTTACATTATGATGCATTCAGGCTCTCTTCAGTGAAAATAAGCATTGGCAAAGGTAAAATATGTACTTTTGATAAGTTGAATAAATCCAGTTGTTTGAAGGAAAGGTTTTCACAGTAAGATAAATAGACATTAGAGATGAATTATGATGTTTACATAGCTCTACGCAGATTATTATACATCATTAAAACTACTTATTACAAGATTTGTATGAATCCATAAAAATACTAACTTATTTCTTTATCAATTTAATTGTGTTTTTTTTTATGAAGAAAAAACACTATAAATTACTATAACAAAGGAAAAAGGAGAGTATTTAGAATTGTTGAAATTATTTTTGGGATCCTTGTAGACTAGCTGTATAATCAAACAACAAAGGGATCTATATCTGCAAATATGGGTCATCAATGATTGGCAGTTAGTATCCGCAGCAAAAAACGTGATCAAGGATCTCTTAAAGTTACATGTGCTCCCTTTTTTCTTTTGTGCTGATCCGATCTGTGATCCAACCCGTGAACATTTACACACACGCTCACACACTGATGGCTGAGGCTGCCATCAGGATCTTAAGTAATTAATATTCACACAGCAGAGACAGCCAGGGATTGAACTGACGATCTTCCGATCGGAGGATGACCCGCTCTATCTCTGATGGTATTTGGTACACATAAACACAAACAAACAATGTTGACAACGGTTCCTTTAGATTTTATTTATTTATTTTTTGTGACGCATATATGATATATTGACAAACTGACCTCAAACAACTGTTCTTTGGCCTAACAGACTTTTTCTGTTACTGCATGGCCCTCTTTCAGAAAGCAGGTTCCTCAAACTCTGAGTCTAACCCTAAACTCTGAGTTGACTAACCCTGACATGAGAAATTGAACTGGCTCTCTGAATCAGGGCCCTGACCACATTTACACTGATATTGATATATCTGCAATAAGCTGATATTGTCCAATATCTGTGTAGCACCAATATTAGTATTTGGTATAAAAATAGAAAAAAGTGTATTATGCCACTTATGCCATGGTCAACTCATCAGCTGTTTGATGGTTTAATTGGACACCTGTCAACTAATCAGAAAGATTATTAATTTCCATTTGTATTGTTTGTTGTTCCATTGTGTGTGTGTCAGTCTGTTTTGAGTGCTTTGAGGGCTGAGACGGTCAGGAAGCAGTGCAGGACCACGGCCCCGATGTCGTAGAGCAGCAGCAGCAGTATCAGACACCAGCAATAGGCCTGCAGGAGACAATAAGACGCAAATCACATTTAATCGTCTCATGAGGGCGGGACTTCCCCTTTCCTAATTTCTTATGTCAGAAATGTGTTCCTTTTCCACCCTTCTACAGCAGCTATGCACCCATCCATTTCTTCTTATCATCGGCATTCTTCCATCTCGCCCATCTATCCATCAACCCAATCCCCATTCAGCTCATTTGTCATTAGTTATCTGTTTTGTAGGATTTTTCTGTTAAAGAACAGAGAAGAAAGAAAAGAGAAGTTTGACAAAAACTTACCACCAGGAGTGCCTCGGGACACTCATACACTGGCATCCAGTTGTGGTGGTCGTTGACAGTACATTCCTCTGGGTTGGACACTATGCTGAGTCTGTGGCAGTAGAGGCAGAAGGCAAGCAGCGCCCCCACCAGGCCAACCACGTTACTGCATGCGCAACCTCGGAGCTGTGGAGGAGGGCAGTCAAGTTCCATCACTGTGCACTTACACTCATACTCTGGCTGTATTGTTGCAGATTTGAAGATGTGAAATGACTGTAAACAAAGTATTATTGTTGTCTTTTTTAGGCTTCGGGTGTTTATGCTATTTGCTGGCTATTCATTTAAGCTTAACATTTGACAATAATAATGATATGCTCATAATGCATGTTTCAATACAACGG
The DNA here is from genome assembly GCA_023566465.1 of Cottus gobio. Lineage (NCBI taxonomy): Eukaryota > Metazoa > Chordata > Actinopteri > Perciformes > Cottidae > Cottus > Cottus gobio. Next base: position 3,724,398 of record CM042219.1, read on the forward strand.
TTACAAAGTGCTTTAGAAGATAGAAATGGCAGTCAAACTGATTTGTATTCTTCGATGACAAAATCTAACTTGTGTAACACAACACAGAGGGTGGACAAGTTATGTGTCAGATGTTGGTTTGCTCAACATCTCCCATCAATCTTTAGATTAGCTTTTTTATGTGAACGTACCAGGAGTCTGCTGGAGTTCCTCTCATTGGCAAAGGTGAAGGAGCCTCCAGTCACGATCTGCAACACACAGCATTGGACTTTAACTGAGAGACTGAAGCTGCTTCATCAGAAGAAAGGACATGCAGCAGAGAGCCTTGTATTTCATCATGGGATTTATACATTTTACAATATATCTATTTTGAAATCCTTTCCAAGCATGAACTGATATTGCGCTTTATGGTAGCGCTGGGAAGTATGAATCACACTGAAGATTCAGTGTTGTAGTATGATTATAGCCATCAATGACCCTTTCAATGTGTTGCCTACGATTTATCTAAACAATTGTTAAACTGTATTAGTATGAAGTATTAATTCATATATATATATATATATATATATATATATATATGAATATGTATATATATATATATATATATATATATATATATATATGAATATGTATATATGAATTAATATATATATATATATATATACTGCATTCTTGAAATAAATCCATTCCATCAAGACAAGGTAAGTCTGTTGCTGGCTTATTCTTGAACACCTCAAGTGTGTGTGTGTGTGTGTGTGTGTGTGTGTGTGTGTGTGTGTGTGTGTGTGTGTGTGTTGCAACTCTTGAACCATTTCCTCTAGATAATCAAAACATGGAATGTGTCAGCAGGATTATTGTTTGTACAGGCTATTCATCACACAAGGAGCCATATTATGACATTATTATGCACGTTGTTCAGCTCTTTCAATAAGTTTGTGACCGGGAGGTAACGTGCCATGTGCAGGGCTGACTGTTGAATGTGGTTGTGTTCAGTCACCAGTGAGGGGAGCTCTCAAGCAAAAAGCTTTGCATTTGTTCAGTGTCACTGATGATTCAGTACGCTCAGTTCAGTTTTAGGGTTGAGTGATGAAGATTGATATGTAATATGTCTATTTCATTTATGAAATGCATTGCCCAGTGTTTCCAAATACTTGTATCATTTGAGGTCTGATCAGTAAATTCCTCCAATGCAGTGCCCCATATATTGCTATTTTCCAAGATGCTGTAGCCAGCTGTCAGATATCTACAGAAACACTGACAGCGAGAGATGAATTCACCTTGGTGGCTAACACAAAGCTATCTGGTGTTGGGCTAACGCTACTTGAATGAAGCAGAAGATTAGAAGTGCACCATTAGTGAGTATAAAGTTGAGTGGTCAGACCGCTGAAGGAAGTCTTCTTTTCACTCACTTCCTCATTAAAATGCATGTGTCAGCAGATTGAGATGTTGACGACATGAGGCGTACAGACAGAAAACGCAAAAGGAAGCAAAAACATTTAAGGGAACTAAAAATCAAGACTCAGATTTTAAAAGAAATCACTGTAGTTTCGAAACTAAATACATTAAAAAACATTGACATCTTAAGGAATATGCCTCTAATTGTTTTATTTTGGATTTAAAAGCATTTAACAAGAATAATTCATTGAGTTTCAAGGCGTTCTGTAACACAATATATTCCGAACCATGGTGGTGTTTTTATGACTGAAATGTTGTAAAATCAGTGGTGGCTGTCAGACAGAGGGAGAGCAGGTCCTCCTCTAATCAGATAATTCTGCATGTCAAAGTGTCCTTGGGCAAGATATGAACCCCAAATTGCTCCTGATGGTTGTGCCATCAATGTGTGAGTATGTGTGAATGTGCATTATTTTGGATCCTGATGGGCAGGTGGCACCTTGCATGGTCATCAGTGTATGAAAGTGTGTGTGACGTGTGGTGTGCAACACTTTGAGTTATCAGAAGACTAGAAAGCAGCTTTACACACACAAGTGCCCCCCCAAACACACACACACACACACAAACACACACAAACACACACACACACACACACACACACACACACACACACACACACACACACACACACACACACACACACACCAACTTAGTGACACCAGTGATCCAGGACACAGTTGGTAGCTTCAAATGGGAACTGCGGCCTTCTAGATGAAAAGTCTGAGTTTGCCTGAGTGAAACCTGCTTTGTTTATACTGTGTGTGATACGGTACACACATAAAAGAATAAGAATGTTTCCTGTTATTCCTCTGATCTACAGGTGCCTGTATCATGAGGTACGTACTAGAACTCCCAAGACAAGTGGCAGTATGAAGAACCTGGGCGGAGTTTGGTTAGCGTAAGCAAGTGGGACAGACAACAACACCTGGAACAGCCCCAGCAGGATAGTCACCACCTACACAGACACAAAGTTTTGGCATTACACATAACCGGGGATTCATTTTTGGGAAGTTAGATTTCAAATTCAAGTTAAGGTGACTCCACCCAGACTGAGTGGTGTCCTGATCTCACCGCAGCGGCTTCGTGGTCAAACCAGGCATAGAGACGATGGGACCTGGGCGCAGCTGCTGCCACCGCTCCCTCAGAGGACATGATCCTGCAAAACAGGAAACTTACGTCTCACACAGCAAGATAACTGATGCTTTTCCACAAAACCACTATTGTCAACTTTTATTCTGCTTCCACTGAACACCCGTGGTAAAAAAAAATGGAGATACTTTTTCAGACCACTTTCTACTGTTAAAATTGTTCGTATTACAATTATCTGACAGATTTAGTTACTTGTTTTTTATAAACTAAGATTTTTTAATCCAAATCATATAAAATACGATGTCTTTATATATTAAATTACCAGATGTCCTCTGTGTGCCCTCTGTATGGAACAAACAGCTGCTGGCCCACCTTGTGTTTTCCGTGTGTACAACGCACTGAGAGATAACACGCACTGGCCAGAGTCAGGGAGTCTCTTGAGATGGGCTCAAAAGGGGGATGCCCAAGAGCCTGCAGCATCATGGGTAAACCCCATTGTGGTGGGAGAAAACGCACGACAGGCTGCGCCTTCTCGAAAACATTCCTTCGTGGAGGTCTAGATGGATGCAGCATCTCACTGCTGCTGTTATCTACCAACGTTTGGGACAGGCCTCTCTCGACACACCAGCGATAATAGGAGGGCATAAGTATTGATTAATATCAGTATGCCTTAGTGGTATGGATTGTATAGTGAAACCATGTGTGTTGTGGCTCTCTACAGCGACGTAAACAGTAGAGTAGATGTAAACAGTTCAAGGATATATGTTCTCTCTGACTTTCCCCACATTACAATAGATAACATATATACAATGAAACGGTTCATTAAAAGAAGTCGGACTGCAGGTGGAAACTCTTTCCAAGGCAAACGTCTTCATCAGAGAATAATGTTTGAAATAGCAAATTATGATCAGAGAGAAAGAGGAGCAGACTGTACAAGAAAGGAAAAGGCCTGAATAAACCCAAAGAGCAACAAAGACAGACCACATGATCATGTGACACACCACTAGAAAGGGGAAAGGACAGTGGGAAGCCACAACTAAGAAGCATGTGTGTCATATTTGTGCAAGCGTATCCATGTGTATTTCTGTGTGCGTATCTGTGTGAACAGGAAAGAAGGATTTGAGAAATAGAGACCAAAATGAGGTAGTGAAGGGTAGGGGGGAACAGAGAGAGGGAGAGAGAGAGAGTCTGTTAGTTCATCAAAACCACATGTCACAATCCTCTTAGGAAAGACAGGAATGCTGGATGAGAAGCAGATGTGGTGGGAGGAAGAGGAGAGACGGAGGAGGAAGAAAGGGAGAGGGGGGTCTGAGGATAGGAAGACTGGGGAAAGGGGAGGTTGATAATGCAATGAGTTGAGAAGGCCCACCAAAAGTGGGAGCAACATTTTGCAAAGTAGTAGTCTAGAAACCAACTTGCACACATTTGTCATTGGGCTCATTAGCATCGGCCAGCGGTCAATCGGTGGAGGCCCCTTTGTAAGTTAAAGGAGTATTATCAGTAGGGTTTTAGTCCCGTAGGGGCTATGCAGGGTTTGAGTTGGTATGTTTCTTATAAGGGCCAGAGCAAGTGCCAGGGCTGAACAATCCCTGGCAGTTGTTTTTATAGAGATTGGTATTATTTTACTGTTTCACAATCACATTTTTGAGGGGCTTGGGTTGCTTGAAAAGTAAAAATGATTTGCAATTTGCAATGATTGGGCTTGGGCATGGAACCTGCGGACTCCATAGCGCCCCCAAATGCACACCAGGTTAAAGATAAAGTTCCATTGATACCACAAAATTTGATTTTTTTCAAAACATTTTTGAGGACTTTGGGATACACATAAACATTGCCACCAAATTCAAACTAGTAAACATTTCTTTTGAAAGTCATAACTGGACATCACCTTTAGCCTTCGAACCCATTCTTGTCACCCTTGGTGTAGTCCATAGAACCCCCTAAAATGTTTGGTCCAAAATGTAGTACTGACAATCCTCTCACATTTCACATTGGCTTTCTTCTGCCCCAAATTCTACATGCTTCATAAGAGTCCAGGCCTGAAAACATCTATAAGCCAATATTGACTTTAAGTCTTGCCCCCCACACGTTAGCCAGTTTGTTGTTTAAGGAGGCATCATTGCCCTGATCAGAAAGTACATGTTTATGATGCGTGGGTGGACGGGGTGACTGTGGGTCAGTGGTTATCGGTGGTTTGATCCCCGGCTATGCTAGTCCATGTCAGTCCATGTCTATGTGTCCTTGAGCAAGACACTTAACCCTAATTGCTCACTGTTGCTGTGTCTACTGTATAGCATGTAAGTCGCTTTGGATAAAAGCGTCAGCTAAATGAAATGTAATGATGTGGGTTATCTTTCCCCCATAAATGTTTGCACCCCCTTTTCTTTCATAATTCATGAACCTTTTGTTGCAGACTAGCACAGACATCCTGTTTAATTAGTGGCGGTAGGCCCAACCCCCTACGAATTAGCCCTGCCAACTTGGATAACTCATGACCCGGTTGTCGCAGACTCTTCCGTTAGGCATCATGTCCCTACACTTTAGGCCTGCAAGATAAAAACATGGTACAAACAGGTACAGACAGGGTGCATACGGGTGTAGATGGTGCATATAGATATAGACAGGGTAATACCAAGTATTGATGGGGTTCATACGGGTATAAACATGGTACATACAGGTATGGACAGAGAGCAAACAGGTACAGACAGGGTACAGGTACAAACGGAAGGCAAACAGGTAGACAGGATACATACGTACTGAAAGGGTACATACAGGTACGGACAAGGTACATACATGTACAGACAGGGTACATACAGGTACAGACAGGGTACATACAGGTACGGACAGGGTACATACAAGTACGGACAGGGTACATACAGGTACGGGCAGGGTACATACAGGTACCGAAGGGGTACATACAGGTACGGGCAGGGTACATACAGGTACCGAAGGGGTACATACAGGTACGGGCAGGGTAAATACAGGTAAGACAGGGTACATACAGGTATGAACAGGGTACATACAGGTACGGACGGGGTACATACAGGTACGGACAGGGTACATACAGGTATACGGAGAGAAGGAAAACAGGGTGAATACCGATATTGAGAAGGTGGATACGAGTACAGACAGAACAGGTATAAACAGGGTACCGATAGGAAACAGAGAGTGTGCATACAGATTCTACAAGGTGTAAACACGCTGGACAAGTCAATTTGGCCCTTTAACCTCAGTCAGGAGTTTCCATCCACATGTTTCTGAAGACATTGCTCTTCAGAGTGCTTGGCCTGTAGTGTTGCTGTTTGCAGCTTTCTCGAGAACACTGCGCTTCCTTGGGTCCTGAGCAAAACCCTTGCCATGACATATGTAGCAACATGTCACTGCTACTCAGACTTTATCATTAGCTCACCCAACTAATAGCCCTGCACAGCTTTAGATTTATAATGATGTTTAGATCCTAAAATAGTTGTTTCAGAGTTGTGTATGCTAAGTTATTACATATCAAAGAAAAGACACTTTATGCACTGAAAAGATTATGCAACACTGCAGTTCATGAAAGGGAACAATGTGACTCCCCCAAACAACACGGCCTCCCACTTCATATTTACATATTGACTCCGGGTGACCCCAGAAGGTCTCCGTAGGTTACTTACCTCGACTAAAGGTTTTACAAGAGGTACGCCGGAGATTTCTGTGTCCCGCCGACACAGTTCTTCTGATGGACTTATAACGGGGAGACTCCCGACAACAGAATGACTTCTGGAATGCACGATACTAAGAGAGGATGTGTAGGAGGAGCTCCGCTGAATCCTCATCCAGGGACGGAGAACACATTCTCCCTCTCCTACTCACTCTCTATTTTTCTCTAGGTCCGTTTTATTTACCCCCTTGCACAGAAGAGAAGGCAGGGAGTGGTCAGAAGACGTCTTAACTAAGAAAAGGAGGACATAACCTATCAATTAAAGGTAGGAATAAGAAATATTGTGCATTCTAACTAACTAGACAATAGCCTAACTGTGTCTTGTCCCCGTCAAAGTGTTTAGACGATGCGTAAAGTATAACTGAATTGGTAGAACAGCTGATGAAGGAGATATATTGTATAAGAGGACAGGCGCGCGATACTGTTTCCCAAACACCATGGCTTCAACAGCCATATGAGCTGTCAAGATTACGCAATACTCTAATCACATATGGGCTAAACGTTTGTTCACGGACACTTTACGCGCACATTATGCACAAATGAATTGATAAACGTACGTGTACGCGCTCCGCGTACTCATCACTGCATTACGGGAGAATCAGCAGTGGTGCTGCGTAAAGCCCGGCGGACAAACATTCACACTATCAATTGTATTCTTGAATGTTTTTTTTAAGTGGGATATATTTCACATGTGTGGTAATGTGCAACTAGGGAATGACCCGCTGGGGGAAATCAGTCTTCATCATATCCAAAGGTGGCGAAAACAGAAACAGAAAAAAAGAGATGAAATGGCCCCTTTACTTTCACGAGACAGCCAAACAGCGTAGTCGTGATGCAACAACATACCAAGTGTCATATTACAAAACTGCAAAAAAATAACAAAAATGTAGCTGTCTCATAAAGATGTGAAACCATGTGTAGAACACACGTGGTTGTTGCTTAATGGGCTCAAACATGAACAACTACAGGTATTTCTGTCCATCCTGATAGAGGGATCCTCCTCTGTTGCTCTCCATAAGGTTTCTTCCCTTAAAAGGTTCTTTAGGGTGGAGTTTTTCCCTAACTGACATGAAGTCCCGGGACAGAGGATGCTGTTACATTACAATTAGCTGACATTTTCATCCAAAGCGACTTACATTCAATACACAGCAAAGGTGAGCAATTCCGGTTAAGTGTCTTGCTCAATGACACATCGACATGGACTAGCGAGCTGGGGTTCGAACCACCGATCCTCGAATGGAAGGACGGCCCTGCTAACCACTGACCCACAGTCGCCGCTTTTAACCCTTCTAGAGCTATAATTATGACAGTGTGAAGTCACATTCACTACAACAGTCCTCCTGGTTCTTTTTGCATTATTTATCAATAAATATGTCAGAAAATGTCCTTTTGGCAAAATGATTTAGCTCCTTTTTTCGGGTAAATGTAACTTTCAAAATCTGGCAAGTATTTGTCATTATTATATGTTATAAAGGCCTAACCTTTCAGTGGCCGTAGCCCCTAAAACTGAGCTCTAGTAATGTGTTCAGTTGATCATATGAATCCATAATCAATATCAGACCCATTTGATGTCAATGTACAAAAGATTCAGCAGAATCTGAACTTCATAGTCAAAAGCATATAATATGTGAATAAAGAAACACAATTCCACCATAAACATTAACAGTTTTGAGTTTTGAAAAAATGCCGATTAAAGTATGTTTCACGTCTGTGAACCTTTGAGTAAGTGTTGCTACTTCATAGCTGAATCCCATCAGCAGTAAGCAATGAGGTCACAATGAAAAACTATTCAGTTATAGACAGAATGCTAAATAACCGTCCTTAAACCTGTATTCATTTAATTATGACAATCATTACGTAGATAAAATAAAAAAGTGTCAACAATATGTATTGTATTTCACTTCATTTGTTGTTGTTGTTTAGTACAGCGTTCAGCTCTGTTGTTGTTTTGTGCGAGCTGACATACAAGCTGACCCTGCAGATTGTAAAGCAGGGCTCTGCTGGGATGGCGGTGGAGGTCTCCAGGGATCTGACGGTGCAGGTGTTGGAGGATGTGAATGCTGTCAAGCTGAATGACCGACAGCAGGCTCTGCACGCGGCCATCCAGAGGGGAGAGCCCAAATGTCTGGGGGTGAGTGCAGAGCTCTCCCACACAGCTGTGGAGCGATGAGTGGGAGTCTAGGCACCGACCAAAGGCCCAGCGCTTACACTAGTGGGCTGTGAGACGCGAAGAGAGCGACAAGAGAGCTGTTTCGTCTCCACCCAGGACATGTTTAGCCTAGTTTATGAATGACGATTCCATTTTTAATTCCCAAAAACACATGCGTATCCTTGAACTTTAACATATGCTAAGTCACTTTTTAAAAAGTATTTTCAATCCTGCCTTGTTTACATCTATGTATATACTGGCTTGCAGTCGTCTTCTTCCCTATCTCTGTTGGCACCTTGTAGCATATCTTGGTTACAGGCACCTGTAGATCAGAGGAATAACAGGAAACATTCTTATTCTTTTATGTGTGTACCGTATCACACACAGTATAAACAAAGCAGGTTTCACTCAGGCAAACTCAGACTTTTCATCTAGAAGGCCGCAGTTCCCATTTGAAGCTACCAACTGTGTCCTGGATCACTGGTGTCACTAAGTTGGTGTGTGTGTGTGTGTGTGTGTGTGTGTGTGTGTGCTAGGTGAGTCAGGTGATGCTGGGGCTCATGGTCATGTCCTACTCCATTCCTCTGCAATTCACTGTAAGAACTGAAGTGATCAACCTCGGAGTTCCTTGGTGGAGCGGCTTAGCGGTGAGTCTCTCTCTCTGTGTGTGTGTGTGTGTGTGTGTGTGTGTACTGTTTTTTCAGCTCTTTTTATTTCAATTTCAGATTTCGATCATCTGTTCTTAAAAGAAAATAAAACCCATAACGCGACTAAAGAAAATCACAGGGATCTTAATGTTGTGTGTGTGTGTGTGTGTGTGTGTGTGTGTGTGTGTGTGTGTGTGTGTGTGTGTGCTCTTAGTTCATCGTGGCGGGAGTGGTGGCTATCGTCTTGGACAACCACTGCACCATGAAGATTGTGAGTGTACAGACACAGAGTGTGTATGTGCGTGGTGGAATACAAACACACTGTCTGTTACTGAGTCACATTTAGACAACATCCTAAAGCAGCAGCTACTTTCTGCCCTCTAGTGTTTAAATGATGAAATGCTGCGTGTGTGTTTTGTCAGCTGCGGGTGAGCCTGGTGACGAGCTTGGCAGCCACGCTGCTGGCCGTGGTGGCCGTGATCATCTACTCCGTAGACATAAACAGGAACCTGGAGTCGCCCTGCATCAATGACGAGTGCAGCGACGAGCACTACTCCACGGTCGGTTCCTGCTTCATTTCCTGCCACCATGTTGTTGTGCCAACAACTTGCCTTGAGACTTGAAATATTTCAATGAAAAATGTATGTCAGGATACTAGATGAGCGTTGATTGATCAGGTGTCAGCAGCACAGATACAGAATATGTTCAATAAAACAGGAGGAATAATTATAATACAACTGGTGTCAGAGTGGAAACTGATTAAAGACAAACTTGCAAAGTTATGACAAGTTAAAGTGGCAAGCTACACGATTAAACAAAATGATATGATTAAACCAGAATAATATGTACTGTGAGTACGTAATGATACTGAGTGTTGTTTGTCTTGAGTTATCAAATATTTTATTAAAGGTAGAAAAACGGCCCCTGGTCTGGTGCAGGTGTCCACTGTCCACTGCAGCTACACACTGTGTGGAGTATGTGGAGTGTGTGTGTGTGTGTGTGTGGTGCAAGGATGGCATCATCTATGAGAGTCATGAAATGAACCGTACTGTGACAGACAATTGATGAATTAACCAAAAATGTAAAGTTATAAATCAACAAGTCCTCTCAGTGCTGGCGGAAAGCGCCTGCAGTCGTGTGTGTGTGTCGCCGTGACCAAAACTAAAGGGAGTGTGTGTGTGTGTGTGTGCTTTCGGACAGATGCTAAGCAGAGGGTTGAAGTCGTCCCTCCTCCTCTTCACTCTGGCCCAAGCAGCCATCTCTGCTGTTCTCTGCTTCCTTCTCTTCAGGCAGAGACGCAGCTTTGGGCAGTACGCTGTAAGACTCCACCCCCTGCTCTGAGTTACACCTGACTGATCTGTAGCGCCGGTCCCAGCAGCCTCAATCTCCACTCGTCTGAAGCCCATTGGGAGTCGAATAAAGTTTGACGAGAAATAAGACTCAAATGTACCCTCTCACGATGCATAAGCAAAACATATATTATAATGACCAACACAGGCACCCTCCAGATAACCTGTGTGAGCAGAAACATGTAACTACTAGTATTTCTCAAATATCACAAGTCTCATAGAAATGTTGAATATAATTTGGGCGTATATTTTGGACCAGGTCTGTTCCATTCTGGGTCAGTTGGCGTTGACAGTCTGCAGATGGAATCCCATGTGTGATATGTACCGAGTGTAATATGATAACCTTATCATTTACCAAATGCTATGTTACATATATGTAAGTATTAGGGAATAACTGACATTGTAGGGAGCACTAACAGGAACCTCTGTGTTTTACAGTACCTCACTCAAGCTGCTCCATCAACGCCCACGTCGTTCACACCCCCCGACCTGAACTGATCCATCCCTGGACCACGAGCCTTTGAGGCGATGGACCACCTCCCATCAAGACCTCTTTCACAAAGGAGACTCATCACCTGTGTATGTGTATTGATTTGGTCATCTTGCTTGTATCTATGGCTTATCCACAACGCGATCTGAAATGCCACCAGCTGAGGAGTATTTGCTTTCTTAGTGTGCTTATGAATGTCTGTCAGGAGCTGATCATTAGATTATGTGCACACTTAACAACAGAGTTGTAGTCAAATGAATTGTAATGGAAGAAATAATACCTCGTAAACACCTGCGCAATGGTTCAAATATGACACATTTACAAACGCTTTAAAGGATGGAAACATTCATTCTGACATGAGAATCAAAGAGAGATTAAAACCATCACAAGACATTAGTACGGCATTGCAATGTGAAAACGTATCCTGACAATGGTAGAAAACCTTCGGGGCGGTCCAGGATACCAAGTGTGCAGGAAGTAGAGGAGTAGAGTTTTTTTTTACACAATAAAATGGATTACATGTCTGTTCTCCTTCCTTCATGCCACGTGAAGTGCTTTCAGGTTCAATACACCTGAATTTAAAAAGGTTCAATTCAGCAGTATTGAACCTTTTCCAGGGTTCAACATAGCGGCGGTGTTTCTCTGGTCCAGACCGGGCCAGAGGGAACTGTCACCTTGTAGAACGACATAATCAACATTTCTTTAGTGTAATCAATGTAGTCCAGTCCAGCCTGTAAGAAACCTGCCGCTTTGGAGGGAATACACAGTGTTTACTTACCATCAAGCCAGTGAGCTCAATGAATAGACAATGTGCATTAGATTTGGAGAATAGAAAAGAAAAGAAAAAAACAATCCCTAGGTTGACTTTCTAACTTGTGGACATGAAGCTCAGTAGTTCAGCTGAATCAGATCAATCCACTGAGGCCTGTGAGATAAGATTGAACGCTCCTGAAATAGTGAGGAAGTGGACTTTTGAGTTTCCATCGTCAATAATTAATTTTCATACATGGCAATGCTAGTATCCTGGATAACCAATTCAGAGACCGGACCTCCATCCGGTCCATGGACCTAAAAAACTCACTCTCTCCAGGTGAGGAAGAGACCTCATTGCATTTGAGGAGAAGCCTCGCAGCAGGCGAGGAGGTCGCCTGACCTCTGCACGGTGTTCCTAGAACAGAAACACGCTGTTTCCTCATCAGAGAAAAGGTTTCATGGTGTTGCTGCGGTCTTCTGTTTTTGAAACAGATGTGTGTATTTTACAAATTATCATCATAAGGAATGTTTTTTTCTTTTCTAGACTGTTCACAGTGTTATACAATGCATGTTCCCTAATTTTGTACTAACTCTTTGATATATTTTTGGTAATTTTACACAAATAAAATTGTATGGATAAATATATATATATATATGACATGTGAGATACATTTTGTGAAACCCGTATGTGTGTTTGTGTGTGTGTGTGTGTGTGACAGAAGAAGTATGCATATATATTAATATATAAGACAGCTGTTGGGATAAAACAGGCTTTCACACTCAGGTAGCAGGAACGCGACTGAACAAACGTGCTGTCAGATTCCTATATATATATACACTCACCTAAAGGATTATTAGGAACACCTGTTCAATTTCTCATTAATGCAATTATCTAATCAACCAATCACATGGCAGTTGCTTCAATGCATTTAGGGGTGTGGTCCTGGTCAAGACAATCTCCTGAACTCCAAACTGAATGTCAGAATGGGAAAGAAAGGTGATTTAAGCAATTTTGAGCGTGGCATGGTTGTTGGTGCCAGACGGGCCGGTCTGAGTATTTCACAATCTGCTCAGTTACTGGGATTTTCACGCACAACCATTTCTAGGGTTTACAAAGAATGGTGTGAAAAGGGAACAACATCCAGTATGCAGCAGTCCTGTGGGCGAAAATGCCTTGTTGATGCTAGAGGTCAGAGGAGAATGGGCCGACTGATTCAAGCTGATGGAAGAGCAACTTTGACTGAAATAACCACTCGTTACAACCGAGGTATGCAGCAAAGCATTTGTGAAGCCACAGCACGCACAACCTTGAGGCGGATGGGCTACAACAGCAGAAGACCCCACCGGGTACCACTCATCTCCACTACAAATAGGAAAAAGAGGCTACAATTTGCAAGAGCTCACCAAAATTGGACAGTTGAAGACTGGAAAAATGTTGCCTGGTCTGATGAGTCTCGATTTCTGTTGAGACATTCAGATGGTAGAGTCAGAATTTGGCGTAAACAGAATGAGAACATGGATCCATCATGCCTTGTTACCACTGTGCAGGCTGGTGGTGGTGGTGTAATGGTGTGGGGGATGTTTTCTTGGCACACTTTAGGCCCCTTAGTGCCAATTGGGCATCGTTTAAATGCCACGGCCTACCTGAGCATTGTTTCTGACCATGTCCATCCCTTTATGGCCACCATGTACCCATCCTCTGATGGCTACTTCCAGCAGGATAATGCACCATGTCACAAAACTCCAATCATTTCAAATTGGTTTCTTGAACATGACAATGAGTTCACTGTACTAAAATGGCCCCCACAGTCACCAGATCTCAACCCAATAGAGCATCTTTGGGATGTGGTGGAACGGGAGCTTCGTGCCCTGGATGTGCATCCCACAAATCTCCATCAACTGCAAGATGCTATCCTATCAATATGGGCCAACATTTCTAAAGAATGCTTTCAGCACGTTGTTGAATCAATGCCACATAGAATTAAGGCAGTTCTGAAGGCGAAAGGGGGTCAAACACAGTATTAGTATAGTGTTCCTAATAATCCTTTAGGTGAGTGTATATCTACACTGTAAAACATTTCAGGCCAGTTCAACTTACAAACGAAAGTTCGCCTGCTGCCTTGAAAAAGCAATTTCACTCAACTTAAAAATGTCCTTTGATTCAACTAGGAAATGTAAGTTCATAAGGTTGATGTAACTACAACGAGCTAGTTGTCTCAACATGATGAGTCAAGTTGAGTGAACTTTTAGTCCCTTGTTGTTTAAACTTGATCCACCAAGTTAAAATAACTTTACCATGTGTGTGTACAACTTGCCATTTTAAGTTAAGATGATTTACATCACAAATTTGTTTCAACTTGCATTTAAATGTTATTTTGACTGATAATTGAAAGTGTGCTTGCTTTATAAAAATTAAATGACCAATAATTCTTGATTCTGTTAAAAATATATAACATTTATTGGAAGAAAATATACACAGACTGAAACATTGGCTACAAGTACATCTCAACACACCCATATATACATGTGTTAAATACATGTTTCCCACATACAAGTGGAGGCACTCTGACAGACACTGACAGTATGTGTGGTTGTACAATGACAAATGAGAGATAATTACAACAAGTTCATACGTTTTCAATATAAACATAAGAACATTGTAAACACCCCAAAAAATGGATACACACAACTTAATTGCATACTTTCAAAAAAAGGGAAACATAATTAGAGACAGCTGGAGATAAGGTAGTGTGGCTGTGAAGAGGCAATATGTGGGATACTGAGAACTTTATAAAATCCATATAATACATTTTTATAAAAATGTATTATATGTTTAATTTCTTAAACACAATTCTAACCCCACAAAAGGTGTTACGTGTCAAAACAACCAATCTAAAGTTTAGAAGAGTTTTAGTCTAAAGCTTGACTTTGATATGTGCTTTAATTGTTTTACTGGCTATATTTATTATTATTATTATAATCTGGGGCAACTGTGGTTCAGTGGTAGAACAAGGACATCCTTCAATCAGAGGATCGGTGGTTCGATCCCCGGCTCCGCTAGTCCATGTTGATGTGTCCTTGGGCAAGACTCTTGACCTCTCTTGTGTGAATGTTAGTTAGTGATGGGCAGGTGGTACCTTGCATGGTAGCTCCTCCCATCAGTGTGTGAGTGGGTGTGAATGGGTGAATGATGACATGTAGCATTAAAGCTTTGAGTGGTAGGAAGACTTGAAGAGAGATATCAAATATACAGTCCATTTACCATTTATCTGAGCAGTTTGCTTCTGAGCCCATGGAATCTTGCTGAGCTCTGGTCCGGTTTAATGTTCATGAAGGAACTCAAAGGTGTCGTTCATATTACGGGGGCACTCCAGGTTAAGGCAGTAGATTGTGGCCATCAACATGGCAAAGCCTGTGGTACGTCTCTGAGCTCGTGTTGGATGATCTTCTCTGCTACTTCGGCCACATCGAAGACTGTCAAAGGACCTGGAGACATATAAAGACATTCACATCTTAACAGACATCTCCAAAATAGTACTAGTTCAATGTTTGGAGAATCCTTATTAAAAATCTCTAAAACAAAAAAAAGGTGAAGGAGACTATTGAAAAGACAGTTTGTAATTATACAAATTCTCTGTAAAAACTAGTGTGGCAAGGGGTAATAAAACTAATGAACACAAAACATGTTACCATTGTCACATTACAACCATTGAGTGTAGTAAATGTGTAAATACAGTGTCTTACATCACACATCCGGATATTGTCAGAGGGATCCTTTGAAAGATAGCATGGAAGACCAAGCAGGGCAGCTGTTCTTCGGTTTTGGTTTGCATCCTAGGAAAAACAGATAAGGGTAGATGAATGCAATACCAAAGGTATAATCCTAACATAAGTCCTAAACACCACCGATGATGATGTCCATGATGATATTTATAATGCTGGATTATTCTTCTTTGTCAATTAGAGGGGAATTCACAAAACTTACATTTCCACGTCAAGTACTGGACATTCTTGATGACATCTGTAAATTTAAAAAAAGAAATATTTAGTGAAATGAGTTTCAGACAAATAAAACTCGTTATATTTATATATAAATGTATATAAATAAATATAATAATAAATATATATAAATATAACGTGCATTTACTTTATGCTTCAATTATCAATCTTTTACATTTCTAAATGCTGTCTGCTGTGTGGATGCAAACATGCACCACGCGGCGCGCAATAATACAAGTAATTACTGGCATACAAACTAAATATAATTTTGCCCACTGACAAAGAGCAAGCAAAGAGCAAGCAAAGCATGGGCACTGACTCAGCCTTCAATGTGAATCCCTCAGCCATGACTCTATAGCCTGCTTAATGTTCGTGGATGCTCGTGTTAGGTTAGCTAGCATGCGCTAGCTAGCTTAGCTAACCTAACAAGCTAGTTAACCTAACAAGCTAGTTGGCGGGCAATGAAAGAAAATTGCGGTCACTTAAGAAAATGAACCAATAGCTTCTAGTTCTACATTAATTACGTTTTATCAACTGCAGGACAAATAAAATAGGTCAACCATTTGTCTTAGAAGTTCATGGGAAAAACTATTAAGGGAAATTGTTAAGCTAGCTGAATATTAACGCCACACAGTTAGCTAGCCTTTCCAGACCATTGAAAAGCACATTACATTTACAGTTACATTACTAACGTTACCCATGCTATTAATTAAGAAAATGAATTAAAGTCATAATTTAAACTCACCTTCATGTGCCGAAGCAAAGCGAGAGGAATCCTCAGCTCTGTTCAGTCCGCTCTACTTGATGCAGGTGGAAAGTAATGGTGAATTGCTCCGCCTCGATTCACTGGAGGTTGTCAGGTTAATAGACTCCCTCCGCCGGTGGAAGTAGTCCTTTCTTGTTTACCACAAAATGCCGATATTTTCATTGGAATTTAAGTATTTGACTTATCTGCAGTGTTTATCCAGTAGATTATGGCTAGGCTTCAACCTGGCCATGGTTTAAAAAAAGACAGTTTCCCTAAAACTCAAACATGACAACATTTGTTCTTTTATCCCCCACTCCCGCCTTTTTCCAGTCTTTTTTTTTTTTACTGACAACTTAAAGAGCTAAGTTGAATTAACTTGAACAAATTTCAAAGAAGTCAACACAACGCATTACTGTAAGTTTAACTACGTTTAACTTGAACAGTTAAGTTAAAAAGCTAAAACTTATCAGAGCTCTTTGAGTTAAAGAGAAGTAGTAAGTGGAAGTAACTAAACAGGGCTGTGATGTTTTACAGTGTATACACACATATACTGTATATATATATATATATATATATATATATATATATATATATATATATATATATATATATATATATATATATATATATATATATATATATGAATCTATCTATCTATATATATATATATATATATATACTATATAGATATATATTTTTAATATATATATATATTTAAGTGTGCACGGAAATATTGCTGATGTTTGACTGTATGACTCATTTGAGAAAACATACGTATATACATAGAGAAGTAAAGCCGTCATGGAAACTTGTAGCACACTCAGCCCAGTGGGTGGCAGACATCTTTTTTCTTCTTTTTTTCTCCACATCCTGTTCAACCTCCCGCCACGGTTTACCTGTAGATGGAGTAACTTTTTTCATGTATCGTTCATAACTTTGTTTTGTTTTTTGTACTTGGAGCTTGTTCTTTTCCTTTTGGTCGGCCACCCGCTTTCAGTATGTCTGACCATCCGAACCAAGGAGCCCTGCGCGGGCTGTGTGTGCTGAGCGCGCTGCTGCTGTGTGTGTCCGGGGAGAACGTGTCCGGGGGTCCCTCCGGCATGATCCAGGAGCTCCGGGCGGCCCTGGCTGAGCTGGCCGGGGAGGGGAGGACTTACCTGGGCAGGCTGGCCGGGGAGCAGACGGTGCTCTCGGTGCAGAAGGTGAGAGGCGGAAGTAACGGAGCTTTTGACCGACTCCATTCCCGGGGGAGGCTAATATGCATATGGATTTGTGTATATTTCCATGTCTAAAAGAGGACATATATATATATATATATATATATATATATATATATATATATATATATATATATATATATATAAAGGCAGCAAAGACAGAGAGCGACATGCAACTAGAATATAAATAAATGTTGTGGACATTTGAGTGGCTGATAACTCTTAACTGTGGAGGGAGAAACAAACAAACAAACAAAGGTGATGTCCACCTTCTGCATCCACGCGCTCTATTCCCACACCGATGACTCTGACCCGGACTGCCAACACGGTAACACGTTGGCTGTGAGGTCACAGCAGGGGAACCTTGTCTGTCTTGTCTGGTGCAACATGTAAGAGGGAGCAGACTGGAGGAGACATCCTGGATCCATTGTTGTTGTTTTGTTTTACAAAGCAGGCCGACCCCGCTGTCCTCAACACGTGTCGGTGGTGTCACGGACCACTGCCCCCCTCCCCTCCGTAACTGTTCGGTTACATTATGATGCGTTCATAGTAATCTCGTAGAATGTAGTGTTGGTGAGAAACTTGAATACATCCAGTTGTTTGAGATGTTTTCGCAGCAACATAAATCGATATTAGAGATGAATTATGGCCTGTTTACACTGAACTCTGAGCAGATTATTCTACATAAAAAGTAATGAGAAGATTTGTCTAAATCCATAAAAATACAATATGGTATGTCCTTATCTTTTTAATTGTGTTTTTATGAAGAAAGGAAACACTATAATTTACTTTAACAAAGTAAAAAGATAACGTTTAGAACTTATGATGTTTTAAAGACTTCTGATCGGTTGAAATTATTTTGTGACAGTGAAAAAAGGTAGTTTGATCCTTGTAGACCAGCTGCTATAATCAAACAACAAAGGGATCTGTGTCTGTTAATACGGATCATAACTGATCAGCGGGTAGTATCTCTATGATCCGTGCACCTCCTCACTGCCTGTCTGCTCCCTCAGGCGTTCTCTCAGGTCCTCAGTGCTGTGGCAGGAAGTTTGTCTGCAGGCCTGAACGTCCTCTTACAGTACGTCTCACACTTCCTGCAGGCGGCTGGATTCCAAGGTGAGCATCAGACACACACACACACACACACACACACACACACACACACATAGACACATAAACAAACACATAAACAAACACATAAACACATACACACGTTGTTAATATGTGCAATATTAACAACCGGTCCGTCCGTTTATATCAGTATTTTTTTACTTATTTTTTATTATACCTTTACTGTGTGATTATGTTTATTATACTATACTTTTCTCTTGTTTGTTTGTTTGCATCTTAAAGTTGTATTTATGTGATTTGAAGGTTTGAAAACGAAAAAACAAATAAGATGGTATGACCATG
Organism: Cottus gobio; assembly: GCA_023566465.1. Taxonomy (NCBI): domain Eukaryota; kingdom Metazoa; phylum Chordata; class Actinopteri; order Perciformes; family Cottidae; genus Cottus; species Cottus gobio. The sequence goes on from CM042219.1 coordinate 3,743,383, forward strand.
AAGTTCAGCAGATCAAAGGACTCTCCTTGATCGTCTTACCGTTTGTTTTAAGATGCAAAATACACATTTAAAAAGAAAGCATCAAACCGAACAAAAAACATAAACAAGAATTCCATTATTTATAATTGCATATTATTGTAGATCTGAACAGATCGCTCCATTAGTTGATTGACAGGAGAGTCACCAACCATATTGACAATGGATCATTTATTCATTGTTTAAATATTTTTTCAAACACAATGTTCGTTTTTCCTTTATCTCATGTTCAAAATGAATTTCTTTGTGTTTTGGACCAAAAGAGGAAGTGAAGGAACTGTCCAGCCTACTTTATATACCTCTGCACAGCTTTGTCATTTTCATAAACCAAACACCTAATCAAGAAAGTAACCTGCAGATATATGATGATGAAAATCATTGTTGGCACAGTTCTACGTTATCGTCTCGACATAACATGGAATAATACCCAAATGGATGCAACATTGTCATGTAGAGATCTGTTTTTTGGGTCTCAAAGGAGTCAGAGGTCACAGCTGACCCATCTGTGTGACATCTGAAATAATTAAGGTGTTGACTCACTTTTGTTTTTGTTTTTTATATGAAGTCCTGTCATCTTCATAATGATTTGATGTCGCGCTGCATCAGAACCTGACCTTATGACCTCTCCCTAAACTCTTCTCCTCTTCCTGTTTGCCACAGAAGGGTTTCCCATCAGCAAAGTGACTCCAGAGGGGCTGATCTTTGTCACCCAGTGGGTGCTCGCGGCTCTCATTGGCTACTGGCTGATCTCCCTCGTCTTCGGATTGGTCGCCTCCGCTCTGCGGCGGGCCCTGTGGCTGCTCAAAGTGGGCGTGGCCCTGGGCTGTTTCGGCCTCATCCTGAGCGACCGCAGCGTGGGCACAGACACCATGGCGATCCGGCTGGCCGTGCTGGTGTGCGCCTGCGTGCTGCTCGGCGTGGGGAGTCTGAGGAGCTCTGGGGCGGCCGACAAAACGGCTCACCTGGAGGAGCAGGTGAAGATGCTGGAGACGAGGCTGAGGGAGATGGAGAGGAGGCGGAGGAGGAGGACGGAGGAGTGATGGAGGGGCGGAGAGAAGTGGAACGCTCCTCTGTTGTCTTCCCTCCCTCATGAACGTGCCACCGGCACCGGGCGACCTTTTCAGGGCTTCTGGAACTTCCCTTCAGAAACATTTCTACATTTTGTATGTTTTTCTAGAACGAGTTAACGGCTCGTGATTTGTTGCTGACACACTGTGATTGCTGAGTCTTTCCTGGAGTCAGTGATTTGAGTTTCTTCCTTTTTAAAAAGGGCAATTTGTTCCTAAGAGTGTGCCGAGGTGCGAAGGACAAAAAGCCTTTCCGTCCAATGTTTTGACCGTCTTCGCGTTGCATCATTAAAAAAAAGCTTTGGGAAATATTTGTCTGTGCTTTGTTTTTAGAAAGTTTGACGAGGAAATTGGCGTCACGCTTGGCCAATCTCCTCGTCTCACTCTCGGAAAGAAGGCCAATTGGCGTGTTTTTCAAATTTATTAAAAAAATGTCCAAAGCAACTCTTTTAACTGGTGATAATAGTGATGGTATATACAGTCCATATTTATGGCATTTCCTATAATGAGATACAAAACTAAAAAAAGACCTGCTGTATTCTGTGTCATGCTTAAGTATCAAGCCAGACCTTTTATTATTAAAGAGTATTATTAATACAATAATATTGCACATGACTCAGATCACATGACTATCCTTGTAAGCAGAATGTGGATTGGTTGCTTAGTTACAGAAAATGCATTATATTTTCTGTAACTAAGCAACCAATCCACATTCTGTTTTATCCATCTGTTTGTAGGGTTTTTACTCCGGGTGATCCGGTTTTCCCCCAAACTCATGCAGGTTCAAATTTGAAATTTTTATACTCAACAATGAGGCTGCGAAGAAATGGTGAAATAACAATGACGGACGTGATGTCCTGTCTTTTCCTCACCACAGCGGCCTTTACCTTCCTGAAGGTTGTGACACAATTTGAGGATGCGGGGGAAATGGTGAAACAAAAATGACGGACGTGATGTCCTGACTTTTTTTTCTCACCATTACCTTCTCATTTTAAGATTGTGACACATTAGTTGTTTGCATGTTCTCCATCTGTTTGTAGGGATTATTACTCCGGGTGATCCGGTTTTCTCTCAAACTCAAAGACATGCTGTTATAAATAAAACAAATGAATTTGAACTCTAATTCCATGACTGAATGTTTGAAAATTATTTCACTGACACAATTAAAAGTATTCGAGGGCAAAGATTCATCATGGCTGTAAAATACTCATAAAATTCTCATTTTACCAGCAGTTGATAAACCTCTTGAGCCCGGAGACAAATGTATATGTTTATTCATAAATGTGATCAACAAGCAATGATCCATAATGGTTGATCAATGTTATAGTCAACAACTGACTGCCAAACTAAATAAAGAAAGTTAAATTGAATAACATGTTTTAGACCTTCAACAGTCGTATTCTATATTTAGTTTTTGGACTAAGGTTGTAACTTTTGACCATTTTGATTTAGGTTAGATAGTAATATGGGATATATTAATACACAAATACTGTACATGTACACAAATATCATAATATAAGCAAATAGGAGGGAAGAGGAGAAAAATGTATAGTATATATGTAAAAAATGTAGATGTTTTAAAAAAAGAAATTGTATCTCACAACAATTCAAGTAGAAGTAATTATGAATTAATAAATACACATTAGTCGTTTAGGCAACAAACCCACATCTCAGGTGGCGTCGACAGTCCTGCTTGTTGGACCCATCACGGCCCCTCCCACCCAGCGGGAGTCATCGTATATTTCTGTTTCGGTGCGAATATTTCACTACATTTCCCATCAGCACTGACTGGAAGGTGGCAAACTGTCCCTTCAGGTTCCACCAGAGTTTATCACAAGTATCAAATAAAGACTTCTCTCCGGCTGTCTCCTTTAAAATTATTTTAATGGTGAATTCTTTTGTTGACAAAGAAATAAACTCCAGAAATGTCATATTCATGCGCAGTTGGATAAAATGTTTACACATCCAAATACATAATGTCTTCTATGTCATATCAGGTATAAAAGGAGACGTATGGAGCCTCGGTTCATTGGCATACAATCCAGAGGTGGATGGGACTGAAGGGACCAAAGTACAACAGAAGTGGCCTCCAACTGAACCACCAACAACAGATACACTTAGTGAATATCATTGGTTACATTTACAAAAGAAACAACTAAATACATAAATCACATTTTCAATGTAATATGAATCACAATATATCTCAACATTGCTAAGTGTGAGGAACATCAGATCTACACAAAGGTTAAAAAAAATAAAAAGCAGACAGGTTCAGAACTGGTTTGTCCCAGTTTGATATGTGACTCAAAAAACCGAGTTGCCGGGATACCACGAGGGACACCAACCGATTCCAGTGTTTAGAAGTGAATCTAGTCACCTCCAGAAGAACAAAATTAAAGAGTACGATGCTGTAAAGAAAGGCGTTCGTGATGCTACTCGCAGTCCTGTTGGTGGTTTTAAGGGAACATTCAGCAGGAGCGCTTCAGGAGCCGTCCACACGCTGGTGTGGCAGCGCTTGGTCCGTACGCCGGTGACAGACGCGACGGGAATAACTGACCCTGAGCGCTGCTACACGTGGGGCGACGGTGGCTCAGCGGTGAGCAGACTCGTCCTTCAAGCAGGAGGCCACCCTGAAAGGCAGTCAAAGAGCTTCTTCTGGTAGCATTCTAACGGTTTAGTTGTTGGTATTTAGCACAGACAGACGTCACACCAAACCCGGCGTTTTTTAATGTAAGTATTACTTTCAGAGGATTCAATGAGTCAGAAAGGGTTGTACACATAAATTCATACCGATGCTAACTCGAGTGTTGACCTAAGAAGAGGCATAGAATTCAAAAATGAGGTAGCTGTTGTATCGTGGTCTGTTTCACACAGCTCTTCTCATACGCATATTGTCTGATGTCATGAGTTAAGAGTTCTGCTGATACCCAGGCCGCACCTGGGTCTTTAACATCCGGCCAGGTGAACCCAACTGTAATGACAAATCGGACTCTAAATGCAGGGCAATGCGATCAAGGTAGCCCCCAGGCCCTGGACCTCAAAAGCCCCGTGTTTACTATATGCTAGTTGGGAAAATGCACCATTGAAGCACAGCACCTCCATGACATACAAAGGGCCTTGAAGGGGGCCCTGTATTGTCCATCTATAAAACATAGGTTGTCAGGTGTTTGTGATGATTCCAGGTCACGGTTTATCTGGAAGTCAAAAGGCAACTGGACAGCAGACCTGGAGCTCCAGGTAAAATATAATGACGATGCCATGCGTGTTCTACCGTGTGCAGTGCTATAGGAGTACAGCACACAGAGTGGGAGGAGGGGAGATCGGCAGGTTGGTTCCATGACCAGTTTTATATGAGAACCAAAGTCCAACCTCTTCCATCCAGGTGGCCGACTGGATGGCACAGAGCCTGACTAATTCAACACATTTGCTACACACAACTTGCTCCCGAAATCACACGGCAAAATAAGGCAACCTGAGATATACAGCAACAAAACAGCCCTGACCAAGGACTGTGGGAGCAGAACTCTAGTCATGACCCGGTGTTGAGTGGGTGGTGCTACTGCGTGTCCTTTGTGTTCAGAGGGCTTCTGATCTACAACCGTGAGACCAGACCAGGGCTGGAATAAGTTGCTATGTGGGCTGTTTCCTTTTGCTGCTCCTCAAGTCTGACTTTTGAGTAAATCTCAAGACATTCTTGATTGCTCGGCTTTCCTTGCTTATCGGATGAATCAAATAAAGAGAGGAAGATTGGAATCGGTGGGAAAATGTAGATAGAAACGACGATCATCGTGCCATGATGACGTCTCTTAATCTGGTGGTGAACGGATTTTAGGGTTGACTCATCAGATGCTGATATTACATTTCTACTTCACATGATAACACTTCAAGATGACACCCAATGTCGTTGTCTCCTCATCTCTGGACATTTGATCACCAAATAAGTGAGTGCTGCCAAAACTCAGCTGGCTAAGAAATAATAACGCTTGATCTCGAGTCAGTTAGGGGATTAAATACTGATCAAGAGAAGAGGAGACAAAGAATGCAATATTTCCAAATGCTGTCCATTGTTTCCACCTGCACCTGGTCCCAGATGGACCCGGGTGCATCAAGGTGAGGATGGTCTGGTCTGAGGGGGCAGGGTAGTGTGTGTGTGTGTGTGGGTGTGGGGGTGGGGTGGGGGGGTGTCAGCATCCCTACAGGAAGTTGGTGGAGTTATTGCCTCCGTCGATCTTGAACTCATAGGCATCATTCGAGGAGCTGAGATTGTTGGTGGAGGGCGGGGGCCCAGGAGGGGACGCAGCTTCAGCCTGGGGGGTGAAAATAAAATGCATGTTTATGAACACATGTGACAAAGCCTTTTTTTCTTTCAGTATTTTGTTTTTGTGGTGTAACGGACAGTGATGCGTTCACATGTGATCTCGTAAAATGTAGTGTTGGTGAGAAACTTGAATAAATCCAGTTGTTTGAAGGAGATGTTCCAACATAAATAGATATTAGAGATGACTTATGATCTGTTTACACTTAACTCTTATGATACATCATTAAAACTACTAATGACTAAATTCATTTTAATCAATAAAAATACAATATTGTATTTCTTTATCATTTGAATTGTGCATTTTTAGGAAGGAAAAAAACACTATGAATAATTAAAACGTACAAAAAGTAAAAAGATAACATTTTAACTTTTGATGGTTTACAGACTTCAGATTAGTTCAAACTATTTTTGGGACGGTGGCAAAAAAATAGTGGATCCTTGTAGACCAGCTGCTAGAATAAATAGTGGATAGTCTCTTTGGATAAAAGCGTCAGCTAAATGAAATGTAATGTAATGTAATGTAATATGGATCATCAATGATCATTGGCGGCATTAAAACATGATCAGGGATCTCTAGGTTATATTTGCTCCCTTGTATCTTTAGTGCTGATTCGATCTGTGAGTTCTATGATCCGTTGCACTTCTTCTTGTATATTATGGGGCGACTGTGGCTCAGTGGTTAGCAAGTCGGTCTTTCAATCAGAAGGTCGGTGGTTCGATCCCCGGCTTCGGCAGTCTGTGTCGTTGTGTCCTTGAGCAAGACACTTAACCCTAATTTATTCACCGTTGCTGGTATCTTCGGTCTAATGTATATCATGTATGTCGCTTTGGATAAAAGCGACAGCTAAATGAAATGTAATGTAATCTTATGGCCAGATGTTCGTATCCGTGCATGCAGAGCGGGAATGCTTCGTTGCGGGGAGCATTTTCCATCAGCTGGCACTGCTTTGTGCTCTTTTGTTATGCTTCAGTAAATAGATAAACTTAACGTAAATAGGATTATATATATATATATATATATATATAATGTGTACAAGTATATCCTGATGCCGCTGTTCCGTAACGGAGACAGAGCGGCCTCCACACATTTGCTGAACACCCTCGGGGGCTAATGAGAACCCGAATGGGATGGCTTGGTACTCGTAGGCTCTGCTCTGATAAGCAAACCTGACAAACCTCCGGTATACTGGATAAATAGATCGATTGTTACAAACCAATCCCCCGGACGAATCAAACGACAGAGCCCTTTGTGTGTTAACATCCTGAACGTGTATTTGCGTAGGTGCCTGTTTAACACACGGAGATCTAAAATGGAGCGGAGGGATGAGCTCCCCTTTTTTAGGATGAGGAAGTAACGGGAGTAAAAAAAAAACGCTGAGCTTCCTCACTTGGGACAGCTCTGATCGCCTGCTTGTTTAGCAGGGATGCTGAACTGTAGTCTGTACCTCTGAGAAATAGTGGACAAAACCCATGGATGCACTGTGCATGCGCGCCACTGGTCTGCCTGGGCAGTGAGTGGGCTGGACACACCCTGGGGTGACCTCACCTCCCTTACCTGGAGGGAGCGGCCTCCCCTCGGTGGAGCGTGAGCTCCATCTGCTGGGAGTATGGGGCCATAACATGGTTTTGTTTTTAATTTGGTTTTGGGGGGCATTTCGCCCTCGGCCGTGGCAGCAAAGGAGTCTGCCCCATTTAGTCTGCTGACTCGCTGCCTGTCTATGCGGTCTGGCACCTCCCTGTCTCCCCCTTACTGCTGGGGCTGCAGCAGCAAAACCAGCCCTGGGTACTTGTGGGGTACGAGGGATGTGCTTCCGGGGTAAGCAGAGGTCAAAGGCTTCACCTTCTTGTTTCTGGGCCAAACAGACCTTTGGCTGGGTGATACGCCGCATCCATTCGGCGTTCGGCGACGTGTCCTTAACGGGTTGTCTGTGAACTGTTGAGCAGCAAATCCAAGCTAGCCAAGATAAGCTGAGGGAGCTATGTTTCTTCACGGGAAGAAAGCGAGAATGATTTGCAAGGGGGTGGTCAACTGTGGTAACATGAGGAGGCGGGGCCCTAGCACAGTTTGAGTCTGTCACTGACAAATGTGGTGTCATTGGAGGTTCCTTAGTTGGTCACGCCGAGGCGATTCCCAAAGTGAAACCAGGCGGTTTGGTGAGTAGACGGCAGGTTGTAGTCTTATTTTGATAATCTTCACAATGTGATCTGGAGACGCACCGATAGTAATAATCTCGGGTAAAGTCTGACCTGTCTATTCTGGATTTTGGATTATAAACTCCTTCGAAGTTAACAGCTCACAGTTCCCTTCTAACATATTTTATATTCATGTGAAAACAACTGGATTTATTCAAGCCTCTCGCTAAAACGTCTGTTTACAAGATTACATTTGAACTTATCACAATAGTGTTATAATTTACCTCACTTTTACTGATTAGAGCTTGAATGCATCACAACATACAGTAAACCAATGTAACCACCGTTAAAGTTAGCTATTGGGTTAGGACTGTGGTAGACGGTTGACCCCGAGCTTTCAAGTGATGACTCTGAGCGCCATGATGGGAATAAATTACAACACAATAAGTGTCTGACAAAGTTAGATATTACAAATGTTTTTGAAGTTATTCCTCCACGACTTATTTTCAAAATGTCGGTTGGAACAAATGACGATCTTTATGTCCTCGCTGACGCCATGTTGTGTGTGTCTGGTGTTACGGTCTGTAACTTTTGACGAGCAAAAAATAATCGGATATTATGAGACTGAAGGGAAACGCTCCCCGGTCATGGCCGATCATCTGAAAATCGTATAATGATACGATGACAATCAGATATGATAAGTGCTTTCCCCCGGTGGATGGATAAGTTCCACTTCGTCATTACAGGGGATCTTTCAGCCGAGGTCCCAGCGGTACTTCTCTGTCTCTCTCTTACAGTGTGTGTGTACCTGTTGTGTGGTAGTCAGCAGTTGGTCGGCAGGTGAGGAAACCATACTCTCCATCTTAATCTCTTGTACAGGTTCACTGGCAGCTGCTGGTGGTGCCGAGCTGTACATGACCGGAGCTGGAGCAAAGCCCTATACAACACACACACACACACACACACACACACACACACACACACACACACACACACACACACACACACACACACACACACACACACACACACACTTATTTGGATATCTGATTCCTCCCCTGACACACTTCCTGGTGGGGGCATTTGGACAGCGTACTGGTCAATGTAGTCTTGCACAAGAGCAAACACATTTGTTTGTGACCTAACAAATTTATCTTGATCACAGCCAATAAAAAACGGTAATGTGGATCAGAAAAAGGTAATTTAGCCTGTATGACTTGATCCAGCCGAGTCAAGATGTATAACTTTATGTTTCAGAACTTGTAGTTTGTAAACTCAAGTAGTGGAATGAGGAGCATGTCAGAGACGGGCCATACCATTGGAGCTGTAGGCCCGGGGGGGTAGTAGCCAGCCGGTGGACCGTTCCATTGTGGAGGCTGGGCGGGGGGGATCATAGCTAGACCGCCAGGAGGGTAGGCCGGGTTCTGGGGTGAGGCTGGGTAGCCTGGGTTATAACCCTGCAGACAGAGACAAGCAGGAGTTAGATAGTGATATTAAATAGTGAGGGAGGAAGCAGGAATCATGGAATCATGGAAACATGGAATCTGCAAAAATAATAGTTCACCACTGTGAGAACTTTATGCGGGTTTGATCATGTGTATCCACGCTTAGTGTGATACTAACCGAGGGCGGGGGGCCGGTCCACTGTCCTGGGCCGCCGGTTGCAGGGGGAGGATGGAACGAGGGACCCTAAATAAGAATACACATACACACAGAGTGTACACAAGAAGAAAAAAACACTCGTCTTAGATCAGCATTACACAATCACTACATGAGTTATACGTCGCATAATGATTATGTAAATAGATCTCTACTCTGCGATAGTTATGTAATACATGTGTATTATGTACAGCCTTATGTACCATGTTAGGGTCTGGGCCGTGGTAGTACGCCTGCAAACACAGAAAAAAAAAAACTTTAGGAAATCAACATCTGAACACCGGTATTAACACGCCAAACACACAGGATCTGTCACGCAGAGGAGTATGGAGTCACTCGTAGCCTTCGTGGACTGATACAGTTGTACTGAATTGAATGCAAAGACATGTTTGTAAAGTAAGAACATCCGTGAATACATAAGTGTAAGTGTAGTATAATATCTCACCACTCCTGGTTGTCCAGGAGTGTTGTAAGGAGGAGCCGGTCCCAAAGGACCACCGGGAGGAGGATGGACTGCATCTGGGCTGGACTGGAGCCAGAGAGGGGGTGGGGGGGAGAGAGAGAGAGAGAGAGAGAGAGAGAGAGAGAGAGAGAGAGAGAGAGAGAGAGAGAGAGAGAGAGAGAGAGAGAGAGAGAGAGAGGCAAGTCATTGTGTCTGATTAATTAGTTGTTGAACATTTTCTTTCATTAAATAGCAGTGAAAAAATCTGAAATATATATATATCTCCAGAGTCACACTTGTCTGGGACTACCGTTAGTACCTGGAACGTTGCACCGGCGGCGGCTTTCTTCTTGAAAATCTTTTTCCGACAGCAGCAACAAATCCCAGCAGGGATGCCCAGCAGCACGAGCAGAGCCAAGAGAGGGTTTCCATCAGTGTCCTCATGATGGTCTGCAGAGGAGGGGGAAAAGGCCTTACACTGTGTGTGTGTGTGTGTGTGTGTGTGTGTGTGTGTGTGAGATTAGGTTTGCACCTGTGACATTATAGATATAGGACATTGTTGTTATCCATGGGCATTAAGTAAAGACCACTCTCCTCTTCCCGTGATGGTACATATTCTGCCATTTCCCCCCCACAATGCAGCACCAGCAATGGGTTGCCAGACAACCTGTTGAGTTATTCTCTCTTCAATGTGACGGTTCTCCTCCCACTGCTTTCATTGACAGTTAGTCATTCTGCCTATTCTCGTCTCACTTCAGCAGCCTCGATGCTATTCATGGTACCGGCCCTGGGTTCCCAGTTAACCTTCAGCTAACAACCTCAACATTCTGTTTCCCATTACGTTACTGGCACCCATTTTGCAAAGCTGCAGAGATATTAAGAACCTTTGTTTCTAGTGTTGTTTTTAATGCAGCTTTTTTTTGCATCCATGATTTGAATAGTTAGCCTAATAACCACAGTAGCAACCGTTGTTCAGTGAATGAACGGACAGTAGAAACTGATTCAGCCATAGCTACACTTAAAGTGCCATGGGGCAGCGGTCCCCAGCCTCCGTTCGGAAAGATATTTTATTTTGAAAAGTAGACTGAATCTTCCACAAGACGGTCCTACCAATGTTTCACGCCAAAAGCTTTGTTAACCCTCGTGTTGTCCCCAGGACGGTTAATGTGTGTTGTCCTTGTGTTGTCCCTAGGACAACACAAGGACAACACACATTCTGACCCTAGATGAAATCTTTTGCTATCAAAATATGTTTTTGAAAATAATGGGGGTTGTTCGATACTATGCTCTTCATGATTATAATACATTTGAAGTAATTTGATTGAATTCTGGGTGATTTATTGAATTTAATAACGTCTGTTGTCCTCCCTGCAGCACAAAGTGGTGCAATGGGGCAACTTGTCCCCCCATACTGCTTTCCAAAACATCTTGGATCTTGGATGTTCGATGTGTGGGGCCAAGCAATGGTTATGACAACAACAACAAAAAACAGGTCTTTTCTCACAGCTGTTGGACCTTTCCCATTTTAGAGAGAGACAGGCAGCACCATGAGGAGGCAGAAGCGCTATACTGCACAGGAGGCTGGTGAGCTCATTTGTAACCATGTTGTGGAAAAGAATGACCAGGAGGACAACGCTGAACATCATGAGGAGGATTCAGGGTCAGAAGAGAAGGGAAATGAGGATGAGGTGATAGATCCAACATACAGACCACAAGCTACTTCTTCCTCTGAAGAAGGTCCCCATCACCCGCTGCACAAATGGAAGACGGGTGTTTGTGAAGGAACATGGTGATGAGGTAGAATCTGAAGCTGAAATGGAAGAAGTGGCGGAAGTGGAGGACTGCACTTATTATGATGAAGAGGAAGAATCAACTGATGTGGAAGAATCGGAGGAAGAGGACCCAGCTGCGATAGAAGAATATTTCCAGTCAAAGGATGAAACATTGATGTTGTCTTCCATATCTCTGAGTGATAGATAGAGACATGCCCCCATGGACCAACCGCATGCTAAGGTCTCATATTGATGACATGAAGTCCACTCTTGACCCGTTTCTGGCCACGCCTATTGAAGAGGTGGTGCTGAACATGGCAAACAAGGTGGGGCAACAAGTGGTGCACAATGGATCCAATGGACCTGCAGGCATATGTGGGTTGGTTGTTTCTTGCTGCAGTGTATCGATCTGGCGTACCGATCCAGTAATACCAGTGATAATTTATACTTTATGCTTTATAAACAGCCAAACCAGGCACGGTCATTTTTGACCCTGGAGGACAAAAGGTATGGCAAACGGGAGGACATTACGAGGGTTAAGAACGGAATAAAGGCCTATCTGCCATGTAAGCCTGCTTCACATAAAGGACGGGTAGCCTGTGCACTTGAGAATTCCCATTTTGAGAGTTTACAGCATGTGGGGACCCACCTGTCAGGTCCATCCTGGTGACAGACACCACCCGGTCTCTCCGGTCTCTGAGGGTGTAATGTCCCACATCGCTGTAGTTCACATTCCTAATCTCGATTTTCGTGGAGTGGGTCTGAACCCGGTCCCAATAATTTGGCAAGTCCTGGGACACCCGAGCACCATCGCTCACCTGAAGGACACAAACTCATGTCAGAGCATCACTCGGCATTTCCATCTGATTCAACTAATTTCTTGCCAGCTCTGAAAACGTACAAAGAAATAGGAGAAGGATCCATCCATCCAGCCAGTCAGCCATCATCCACCCCCCACTTACCATCCATCCATCCATCCATCCATCCATCCATCCATCTCACCAGTGTAATATTGCCAGCTTCCCCAGATAAGAAGAGGGTAGCGTCGCTCAGGTCAATGCCCTCCAGCTGGACGTAAAGATTCTCTCCTGCTATACACTTGGCATAGTTGTGTCTGGCTGGAATAGAGAGGAGAACAATAAAGAAACACATATCTAGAAAGGAAGTCACAAAATAAGAGTTGTGTTTAGAACAGATGGCAACCAAGCTGATTGGCGAACTAGAGAAACACTAGCTAAGGAATTGTAATCGTTAATATTTATAACTTTGAGGGAAGAACCGTTGCCTAAGAGAATTTCACCTCTGCAGCACAATTATGTTTGTATATTTACATAATGCCGGATAACATTTTCTCCCTGACATCTGGTATCAAACCTTGCAGACAGTCTTAGTTTTCTTTACCTGGCTGTTTAGGTGTTTGTGCCGGAGATGTCTGCCTCTACTCAGATACAACAGATAAGAATGAAACGTCCTTCGGGTGTTTCGTACCACCGGAAAACAATGTCTGAGATGTGTATTTAAAAGCTACGGGGGATCATTGTCTGAGGAGGAGAAGTGTCATGTTCGTTGTTAATTCTAGTGAGATTAAAATGGGCTCAGCTTTGAGAGACAGAGGAGGAAAAGAAGTAGGTCTTTAAAGTACAGTCACCCTCATCCCCACTGTATATGCTGTATATGCATCCCCGCTGAATATGTAAACTTTGATGAAACACACCATGCTCAAAGGGAATCCACTCAGGGTTTTAGCGATACAAATCTTGGTGTGGTGTTTAGAAAATGTTAATTCTGCTCACTTTGAAGTTACAGCAACCAAAAGCTCAAACAACGCTTCGCTAACTCACTTGTGACGGCTACTTTGACGGCAGAGATTTCTTTATTCCAGAAGTCTTTCTGGGTGTACGTCCCCTGGTCCGCATAGGTCACCTGACAGAAAGACGTACACAGAGTGCATCAACACACTGACAGGAATCTGACAGACAGCGTGTTTTATGTGACTTCCATCCACAAGAACCCATTTTGTGTTTCTTCTTCTTTTTGTTGCCTCGCACTTTAACACGACAACGTCGGCACGCTAATGAGTACGTACTTCCTCTCGTCAGTGGAGTAGGAATGTCTTTCAGTGTGGCCCAGGACACATTTGCGTGCACACAAAAAGAACATGGCCTTCGACAGCAACTCGCTAGGGCCAGTGTCTGTGTTTGTCCCTTCTGGGCTCCTGTAGAAAAATAGCGGCGCACCATGTTGGACTTTGTGAAGAGGAGCCTCTTCCTATCTAGATAAAAACGGCTCATTCAAGGGTAACGATAAACACAACTTTTCTTAGATACAGGTAAGAAATCTAAATAAATATAAGATTCCATTACTGACAATTTATCAGCCAACATCTGACACACTGTTCCTTCACAATAAGAGAAGAGAAGATAACATAAGCCTAGACTAAAGACCCTAGACAGCAACTTCAGATGCAGTGCATCGTGTTTGATCCGGTGATCAAACGGACGATCTTCCGATCAGCGGAGGACCTGAGCCACAGCTGCCTCAATAATCAAAAGGTGGATACAAGTAGAATAAGAAAGGAAGCAGAAATAGAAACTGTGCTAGTTAAAGACAAAGCTACGAGGTGACGTGAAGAAACGTAGACTTCAGATTTAATGAATTAATTCAGACTTTAAACAAATAAACTTTAGTTACCTTGTCAATGTACCAGCGGCGGTCGCTGCCTGTACCCGACACCCTGCCTTTGATCATCCTGTAGGACAGAAAGAAACAGCCACATGAAGATCAACTGCAACATCACAGGAAGCAACCTCATGGATCCTCCATGACCACCATGTCCTCAACCAGAACACGGGGTGTCCGCTGTTCTTTCCTGACCTGATTCTGCCCTTCTCCCAGTACGTAAAGATCTGGCTAGGATTATCAGCGGGTATGAACTCCAGCTTCTCCGCACTCTTCGGCAGGAAGATCTTCAGCTGCCGACCGTGTTCCAAACGCTCATGGATGTCGTGCACAATATAGGACTCTGAAACCAAACCAAAATAAATTACGCAAAACTATAGCAAACATTCAACATCCGTTTAGAGATGCACTTTCTGCAACATTATCTCAAAGCGCTGCATCTTAGGCTGCATCCGCAGTACTACGTTTCCATTTTAAAACTCATTTATTTTGCTACGTTTACTCTGAGTTTTAGGAGGTTTAACACTTTATGGAACCAGGTAAGTTTTGAAACAATGACGTGAACGGCCGCTATTTGATTGGGTTTTAGTGTCCTTCCCTGATTCGTCACGCCCTATCATGTGACCCTTTACTACAGGAAAACAAATAACAGCGTTGAATATTGCTCGACTACCAGGTAAATTCAGCATGGATAACAGCCGTTGCTGACCTTGTTGTCTATTCCAGCAGCTGTTGTGCAGTTACATTCTGCATTTTATAATTCTACTCCTGCTGCATGCGGAGGAAGCAGCTGTTATTGAAGCCATTACCGAGCGTCCAGCGCCGGTATCAGACCCACGGTTTGATTTTTTTCTATTTTATTCTACTCAACTATCGTGAAGTCCACAGATAACCTGTAATGGAACAACAGCATAAATGCTCTCCAGTAAGACAGAGACTTCAGACACCAGCAGAGCTACGAGTGAGAACAGACAACAAGGAAACGAGTGAGAGACGTGTGTTGACCACATTTATTGACCCGTAATCTAGTAAACTTTGATTTGTAAGTGTTCATTTTACAGTCAATGTGATGTGTGTGTGTGAGAGAGACAGAGCAAGACCTGCAGCCTTGTAACTGAGTCTGAATGATAAAACCTCCCACGAAATGTGTCCCACATCTCATACACATTAAATACGTGCACTCGTTGCTCCGGTCTTGCAGAACCTGCAAATCGGAGATGCTGGACTGAGATCACACCTTTTCACAGACAGCAGGTGAGAAATGAGAGGATACTCACCCACACTGAGAGCAGTGGCCAGCAGGATCCCAACGCTCCACATCATCTGCAGACAAGACACAGAGGAGATTAGTTTGTTAATCGAGGCTAATCACTAGTAGACTGAACCCGTAAAGTCATCCCGATCGACAGAGACCTGAATCTGCGTTCACTTTAACACAACCATTCAATAAGTGTGCTGTGAAAAAATAACAATCAGTGAAAAATGTCTCCAGGGCCCCTAACCCTGAGGGCCTGTTCGGGGCCACAGCTAAAGGCTAACGTCAGCCTGCTAGCATGCTCACAATGGAACACATGCTCATTTTTAGCAGCTGTGAAATTGTTGCCGTTTACATCGTAGTTTAGCGCGTGAGCATGCTAACGTTTGCTAATTAACACTCAACACAAAGTACAGTTTAAGGCTGATGGGAATGTCACAGTTTTTCTGCAGGTACTAGGTCATATAATATTTGGCAAAATTAAACTTTCTGACCTGATAAACATGAAAATGCAGAGGATCACCATAAAGTTATAATTCCTCCAGAAAGGGTGTGCTTCATTTCACAGCAATTCAACAAAAGGTTGTTGATATATTTATACTACAGTTACTGCTGCTATTACTGCTTTTATTATTTTATCACCCAATTGTTTTCCCCCATTAAAATAGTTGTTTGGGATCTAATAACAGAAGATTTCAGCTTGTAAGAGGGGTCAATTTTATTATTTGTGATTTTGAGCTAAACTAATTTATTTAATTGAAATGTCAACTCCATGGTGGCTAAAGGACAACTTAGGGGATCACCAAAATCATTATCGTACATCCTCTAAAAAACGGAAACTAAAGAAATGTTTTTGCAAAATGGCGTGCCAATCCATTTTAGTCTGGACCGGTCGAGCTTCGATCTGACTGACAGCCAGTCAATCAGTCACTTTAACTGCAGCGCAGTAGTTTTTGAACCATAATTATACTAGTACTCAGCTAAAGCTACTCTAGAGTGGTATAAATACATGTCTAAATACCTACCACGACTCAGAACCTGCTTTAATTGAATACTGTGGGGGGCAGGGGCGTGGTTTAGCGCACCTGCGACAGAAGAGAGAGGAGCGCGCTCATTGGGATCAGCTGCAGTTCGTTAGAGCTGCGGCTGAGACCAATGAGCGCGCTCGAGCAGGGCTATTTTAAGCCCGGCAGGGAGAGCAGTCGGGGGGGTGAATGTCATGGAAAGTGATCTGACAGTGTTGTGCAGACGAATAAACCATGTTGAACCCGCGAAGTGCCGTGTCCGAGCGTGTGTCCAGAGCCATACACTCCCCGGTAGGGAGCGTCCTTGCCACAGTGGCGCCCAACGTGGGGCAGGGCGAACAGACTTTTGAGGAGTGGATGGCGTGGCTGGCGCAGCGGCCGGAAGATCGAGCACCGGCGAGACCGGTCCGGAGCCAGCTGGTGGGCGCCGTGACGGCGCTCAGCCAGGAGGAGGTACCGGCGGGACGGCGGGGCAAGACCCGGAAGCGGCGCGGCGCCGGGGCCGCGACAACGCCAGCGGAGGCACCGGCGCGAGGAGCACCGAACCGCGAGGGGGCCGGCGACCCGGAGGTACGCCAGGAAGGGACGCCGGAGGAAGCCCGACGGAGATTCCGCGCGCTGCGGCTGGGGCCCGGCGATCGGCCTCACCTGCACGCGCTGGAGGTGCGGCGCCGGGCGGAGCGGTGGCTGCGGCGGGACGGCGTCGGGCACCTCGCGGAGGCGCTGGAGCTGGTGGCCGCCGAACAGTTTACGGAGGGGCTGCCGCCCGAGATGGCCGCCTGGGTCCGCGACCGCCAGCCGAGGGGGCTGGTGGCCGCGGTCACCCTGGCAGAGGACTACCAGGCTCTGGGCCTGCCAGAGGAGGCGCCCGAGGAGACGGCGGTGCAAACGGCCAAGACCACCCGGAGAGAGACGGCGGTGCAGACCGGCAGGAGGCGGGGACGCAGACGACCGGCGCACCCGAGCGGCCAGCCCCGACGGCGCGGCGAGAGGCAGGGCTGCAGACGGAGCCGCCGGCCCCAACGCCTCGGAGGAAACCGGCACCGCGGATCCGGGAGGCGCGGATCCGGGCGGTACCGCCGGAGCGGGTCCCGGTGGCCTGGGAAAGACCGGCCCCGCCGACCACCGCGGAGAGACCGCAGCGAAGACCAGCGCGGCGGGGGAGGCAGCGGCTACCGCCACCGGGATCGGTGGCCTGGGGCCCGCCGTGGCCGACGACGGAGATCTGGGACCGCCGCAACATCTGGCCAGATCCAGGACCGGCACCACGGGAGCCAACGCCGGGGCCCGGGGGCAACGGGCACGGCCGGCCGGACTCAGGGGGATCTCCATGGGCCCCACCGGTGTGCTGGACGTGCGGCCAGCCGGGGCACCGGCACTGCCCGGTGATGGAGGTCGACCAGGGGCTGCGAGTCTCCGACCCGTCGACCCCGGCCCGGAGGTGGTGGCGGAAGCGCCGGTGCCGACAGCGGGCACGGGCCGACCGGAGGGACGGGGCGGCCCCGCGGAGCCAGCTGGTCGCCCTCGTCCGACAAGAGCAGGACCGATCGACGAGCCACCATCGGGCCGCAGAGATCGACCCGGAGGGCCGCCGGCGCGCCGCCACGGGATGGCTGCGGCGCGAAAATGCGCGGCTGCGGGGGGAACTCCGCTGGGCCGTCCAGGACCGGCGCCTTGACAAGGGCGTCATCGGCCAGCTGGGGCGGAGGCTGCTGGCCGAGCGGGAGGCTCGGGCCCGGGCGGAAGCCCAGCTGGCCGAGGGGCCGGGGGATAATTCGGGGCACTCCGGGTTGTTCTTTCCCTAATTCTCTCTCTCTTGTGTTGCAGGTGGCCGCGTCGGACGGAGGGTGAGGGCCGTTTGGGCCCCGGGGCGGAGGCGGGTGCAGCCTACATCCTGGGGCGCCTGATCACCCGCCGTCCGGACCACGTCCCGCTCCACCGACCCACCGGGAGGGATGTCAACGCCCGGGCCACCCGTTGGCATCGGGCCAGGAATTCGGCGACCTCAGGGTGGTCCATGGGTCGGGGACGCGGATGGCTGGGGCTGACTTCCTCTTCCGCTCCGAGGAGGGAGGGGGGGGGGGGGGGGGGAGTTGGCTAGGCCGGCGGCTCCCTGGCCTAGGTCGGGCGGTGGGGGTGTGTGGGGGGCAGGGGCGTGGTTTAGCGCACCTGCGACAGAAGAGAGAGGAGCGCGCTCATTGGGATCAGCTGCAGTTCGTTAGAGCTGCGGCTGAGACCAATGAGCTCGCTCGAGCAGGGCTATTTTAAGCCCGGCAGGGAGAGCAGTCGGGGGGGTGAATGTCATGGAAAGTGATCTGACAGTGTTGTGCAGACGAATAAACCATGTTGAACCCGCGAAGTGCCGTGTCCGAGCGTGTGTCCAGAGCCATACACTCCCCGGTAGGGAGCGTCCTTGCCACAAATACATTCAACAATTTTTTTTCCTATTTTCAACAATTGTGCACCAAACATTGCAATTATTGTTGAGCGACAACAGTTCGACCTCAATAACAAAGAAAAACATATTTGTTGGACCATCACTCTGGTTTAAGATTTGGCCAGAGAGGCTTAATAAGTAAAACTACAACAATAGAGAGCCAGTGTTTACCAAGCTGGCCATGTTAGTAACGTTAGTAACGTTGCTTAGCACCACCCTAGTGACACGCATCTTCAGCCCAGTGTGCAAGACATCTTACATCCGTCACTAATAGCACACTGTGGGCCTGCTCCAATACATACTTAATGTTTATAATATACACATTCTCATACTGTACTATGTTTGCAGTTTGACTAGAGGAAATCAATGGAGCTCACAGTGATTCTGGGACATCTAAAAGGTTTTATAGCTGTTTCCCTGGAAGCTGGTGTTTTAATGTTTTGCAGCTGTGTGCAGCTCCTCCATTGCCTGTGTGCATTGCATTGTGGGGAAACAGTGTACATGAGCATGAAAAACATTTTGTGCATACTAAAAGTGTAGTTTTAAATTTAAGTATTAGTTGTGGTTTTTTCAAATTGTTTTCTGACATAAAATAGACGAGTGAAAATCCATATGGCTCCGCATCTCTCAGAACGCTCCACCTCTGCTCCGGCGGGTGGCTAAACCACCGCGTTCAGACATTCACACGCCACCCTCCAGAAATGTGATGGGGAAACCCGTGGAAGCGCAGCCTCAAAAGACCCTGAACTACTCATCTATTCATTTCTGCTCCACAAATTTAATTTCATTCACGCCGTTATTTCAAAATGGTTTGATTCATCTAGTGCAGTAGGCCAAATGACTCTTGTTTCCTCTGTTATTTGTCTAGAAGATAACTGGCATAGCAGTGTCTGTTTAAATGGGATCAATTCAAACACACAGATACATAAAGATAATGGTGACTATTGTTTTTTGTTTTCATAAACGGCTCAGTGTACTGTAAACAACCCTTTTACCCGCATACTGCATCATATTCTGAGTTTCTGCAGGAACAGTTTACTTGTTAATGCACCGTGGATCCCAAGAATATTAATGTCACAGCAGTGTCCACCACAACTACTGACCGCTCACATGTATAGTACTTTTTAATTGTAGCTCTTGACTGTTACTCGATCACACGCCATGCTTATCAGGAGTTCTTTAACAGGCTCGCAGACATTAGAAAGAGGACGGGTCCTTCTCATTAGTCCAGCCTGGCCGTGAGCGCGCCCTCACTCTGCACCTGTCTGCAGCTCGGCAGCTGTCCGTCTATTCTGAGGACTGCCGCATCCTAATTTAGCAACAAAAGGGGCACCAATAATATTTGTTAAACTACGCTGTGTTGAAAAGATCATCGGGTTCAGACTAAGGACAAATTGTAGCCTGAAATGAAATAAGATACTATATAAACAGGTGAACGATAGGAAGAAATGGTGATCAACAATTGCAATGGCTTTGTGCATACGCTTATAATAAACTAACAAACAAAAAACAAATCACACTTATTAACTAGTGTCCTTGGGGTGGGGTTGTGTCACATGATAAGACTGTTTTAAAGTGTAGTTTAACGTTCAGCGGATCCATTCGATATTTTAATTCCACTAAACGTCCCATGACTCAGTAGTCATGCATGCAGCATCATAATGAATATGCAGTAATTCAAAATACTGGAGGTTTGTTTGACAACGTGCACGTCTGGTGTAATATGTAATTTTGACATATTCAAAGGATAAGAATTACAGACTGATTTCTAGTGTAATGTTGTGACTAACCCGTGCATCCCCTCCGGCTCAGAGGCGGGTCCAATGCAAATAATGTGTGCAGCTCTGCCAAATTTAAATCCGTGCGTTAGAAGGACCCACCCACATCGTACAATTTGTTCCCGACAGCACCTGAAAGTCTCACAAGCAGAGGCGCCCCCTCCCTGCGAGGCCTCACGGTATGTCCGACAGACATGAACGTAGCAAAAGCATGGAGGACATTCGGCTGCCTTTCGTTCGCCCACTTTAGCTGTCGTGTCTGCATTGGCAAACGCTTACGAAAGATATATATATATATACGCATGTGAACATATATTCATATATGTATATATTATCTATAATAATGTTGTTGTTTTTTTACTGAATTCCTGGGATGAATATACCGAAGAGGTGTGGCCCGCGTGCACAGTAAAAAAAAAGAAAAAACACAACAAAAAAACGGGCCTCATACCGAGAGCGCGCTGCACGGGACAGAGACAAAAAAAGACTTCACGCGCCTCTTAACACGAGCTCATATGACATTCGACTAAACTTAGTCTTTGGTTTTAAAGCTCCTGTTGAGTGCAGGGCAGATATGTCGCCGCTTCACCCCATCGTCACGCCAGGCTGGTAAAAAAAAAAAAAAGCACAAAAACACAAAAACACCCGGGCTGCTTCATTTGTTTTTTTTCCCTCCGACACAATTTAACTTTTGGGTA
The DNA here is from genome assembly GCA_023566465.1 of Cottus gobio. NCBI lineage: Eukaryota > Metazoa > Chordata > Actinopteri > Perciformes > Cottidae > Cottus > Cottus gobio. The sequence continues at coordinate 3,764,682 of CM042219.1, forward strand.
AATGCCCCGGGAGCATTGCTCATTCTTCTCTCTTGCTGAACAGCCAGTCATATGGATGTGTGGCCAAACAGGCGCCCGTGTCTGGATGTGAGGCACACCGGGTTATTAGGTCTCTGTCTGTCTCAATCAGCCGCACCCTCCCGTGGAATAACCCCGCTGCAGCTTTCGGACCCCCGGTCTCACTCACCTTCCCCGTCTCGATCGTCCGGTCTTATTCAGAGCTCAAAGCGCATTTATGGGTTTAGTATGTCAGCGAGCATCCGACCAAACCTATTTGCCCAGAAAGCGGAGATGAGTGGATGAGTGGCGAAGAAGTGTTGCCTTCAGGAGACTGTCGGAAATATCAGAAGTATGCCAAATCCCACCGAGAAACGTAGTGGCGTGATAGAACCTGTCTGCTTAATTAATTTGAGAGATTCATCGCAACTACTTTTCGTCGTCTGTTTATTGAAGCGTGTTTGGTGTTTTCCTGCGGTAACAAAATTACTACAAAATAGTCCTTAGTCACACGCATTCCGGTGTAGTAGCCTTGTTTACATGTGTGCTGATAAAAACTAAATAATAATCTTTATTTATATAGTATATTGTATACAGACTATGTAGCTTAAAGTGCTGTACTTAAACATTAAAATGCATTACATTTTAAGTATAATTAAAACATTTTGTATTAGCTGCATTAGCTGTGCCTAATCTACTGTATGCATTTATTGCTATATATAGTTCATATAAGACTATCATTTTGGTAAATTTCCTTTTCTGAATGTGCAATTATGCCAATTATGAAGTGGATAATATAGTAGTAAAAAAAAACTAACCCTGGATTTGGTTATGTCCTTGACATGCAAGATACACACTAAAACACTACTCATGATCAGGAAGAATAATTTATGACAAAAACACTAATGTCAAACCAAATCTAATGGACATGAGGCTATTGCAAAAAGGGACAAATGCATTTTGAACATGGTGCGTCCGTGGCTGGACTCAAGCTTAAGTCCATCTCAAATCTCATAAATTGCAACCACGTTGCCAGGGGCAGAAACGTCATCACACAGACAGTGTGAAAAACAGGTGTAATACCATTGATGGCTTACCTTAAACTCTATAGAGACTGTGTCTGTCCCACGTACACTTTTTAATGTAAAAAATATACCTCTAGTATAGAGGTGTTATAGAACATAACCTCATAAAGGTTAACACCACTATTGCAAGGATAATTAATTGTGGACTCCTAAATATTAGATCTCTGTCTTCTAAAGCTGTATTAGTAAATTAATTGATATCAGACAGTCACATTGATGTATTTTGTCTTACTGAGACCTGGCTGAGACATGAGGATTATGTCAGCCTGAATGAATCGACTCCTCCAAGAGAGTTCCTAGAGTCTTAAAAAGTAGGATGGGGGCCAGAGCCTTCAGTTATCAAGCTCCTCTTCTGTGGAACCAGCTTCCACTTTCAGTCTGGGGGGCAGACAGTCACCTCATTTAAGAGTAGACTTAAGACTTTTCTCTTTGATAGTGCTTATAGTTAGGGCTGGCTCAGGTCGGACCTAGGGTCCAGCCCCTAGATATGCTGCCATAGGCCTAGACTGCTGGGGGACATCTTAGGATACACTGAGCTCCTCTCCTCTTCTTTCTGGATTATTCTTTCTGCAATATTAAAATGGATTTCAATATTTTTTGGGGGACTCTTTCCTGATCCGATGTGAGGTTTGTATGTGTACAGATTGTAAAGCTTGAAATCAGATTTCAGGTGAGCCACCAGAGGTGTCGCACCCCTCCCCAGTCCTACGTCATATTTGTGCGCAGACCACAGAGAAGAGGGCACCTCGGACAGCTCAGCCATGTCGACAGATGTCATGGTGTGTGTGTGTTGATCAGATACAAGTTGAATGACTCGCTTTACTGTTGATATTGATGCACATCTCATTTTGTGTACGTCCCCCTGTTAACAGTGCAGCGTTCTAGGATCCTCCTGCGTGGGACTGAAGTCAGGAAGTGGAGTCCGCCTGTGTAGCCCCCTAGACACGTCCTTCCACACCATTCCTGGGGCGCGTGCCAATGACACAGTGTAGACTAATGGGGATCCTTAATAAACATAAACATAAACACGTGTGGGAACTCGCCCTGAAACAAAAAATGCCCATGATACATAACTTCTTGAAACCATAGTTCCTTAAACATTATTCCTCAGATCCATGTGACACACGTGTTGTGCAATGGAGAGAATCAGCCAGCATGTGACATTCTGCATGCGGTGAAGGTCGTGAGGCAAAATCAGTGAGATGTAAAGCTGTTGTTTTGCTTCCAGATGATACCAAAGACCACGCCTAGATCTGCTGGGTCATTCACCATTTGTAATCATCCTCAGATCGGGCCCTGATGGCAAATACGAACACAACATCTACCTCATAGATGTATATGGCAGTGATCAGACAACAGGAAAGAGTGTTTTGCTGTGGTGTTATCTAATGTACAGGACCAGGGCTTTGTGTATGGTTCACTAATTGATACTCCTGCAACTCCTGCAAAATTGGAACATTTTTACCTTTTATTTATTTATTTTAGTTAACGTGACTCATGGTAACTTTCTAAAACCGCCGCCTGCTCCGCCCCTCAGTCTGACGGCTGATGCCGAGACCTCGCACCAGTCTTGTCTCTGTTCCATGGAGATGGTGGGCACTCTCTCTTCCAATGTCCGGGTCGGCCTTCGAGGAGCCTCCGGGTTGGGTGTGTGTGCCAATGCGTCTGCCTCCACGGGCCCTGCTGCCTCTTCCTCTGTCTTCTCAGCCCTGCCTTCTGCCTCCTCCTGTCATGGCCCGATACATTGGCAGCTGGGCCTCCTCGAGTTGGCCAAACCTAATCGTTGCTTGTTCTCTGCTGCTGTAGCTGTGGGCATTGCCGTGGTGCCTCTGCGGTGGAGCCTGTGGGGTCGACTGTGCCAGGGGAGCGTACGGTGCTGGCGGGGCTGAGTCCAGATCAGGATCCACTCGACCATGTTCCTCCAGCGAAAACAAAATGACACAGTTTAGCAGTATATTTTCCTTTTACCTCAATTTAATCTGTTTTACCCTGTTTCTGTCTTCCTGACTTTCATTTTTGTAATCTCTTTTTACTTCCTGTGGTACTGCTTCCTCTCACCACATACTATATATATGCTTTCCGGCCGGCTTTAAACAGTTTACTTTTCTTTCTCTACCTGGACATTATTTCATGTTTTTCTGCTTCGCCTTTCTCTCTCTGCACCAAGCACATTTCCAATTGTTGTCAGCTGAAAATCCCAATGGTATCCATTCTTCCCATTGTTCGAAATGTTTTGTGCCACATACATTTTATTACTACAGGAAAGAATTTGTCATCGGGCTGCTCAGGCTTGGACTTACTTTGACTTTCGTCCGTCTCATCTCTTGTTAACTGTTTACGGTGACTTCAGAACAATCTGGTCCAATCACAATTTGGTTCAACGTCAGACAGGATACACCAAACTTCCTAATGTGTGAGAATACTGGTTTAGCATCTTTAAGTGTCTGTTCTCACAAATGTCTTTAAGTATTTTACTGAACACACACTGAATGGTCAGAGCTCTTTCCCCACAGATGGTTCACAGGTCTAACGAGTTTTTGCAGAGTATTCATGCTTCACACAAGCTGAACTGCAAACTGCAAACTATGGGGCATGATGAGTGAATGGGTTGCATGTGTGCCGGTTAATTGGCAGCAGGTGGGGAAGGGAAGGCCCCGCCCAGGCAGACACACACACGCCCACACACAGGACAAACAGGGGACACAAGGGAAAGCAAGCAGGATTCACAGCTGTGATTAGCTGAGCTGTCATTCGGCTTTAACAGCTTTTTAGACTTTACCTATTTCCAATTTGTAATTTGTGAATTCCATTTATAAGCCTTTTCTCTGTTGCAATGTTTCGGAGATGTTTGTCATGTGCTAAATTAACTTAACTGTAATGTACTATCTACTGTGTGTTGGACAGCAGAAGCTCAAACAGTTTGTCTATTCTGTAATTAGTAACAATTAATGTCCCAAAGATGTAAGCATTGGAAACGGTCAGAGTTCAATGTAATAGAGTTTATTCTTCAAGCAAATAATTCACCCGAGTAAGCCTCTGGAGACCAAATGAGCATTCTGCTCTGAACACTCTCATGTAGCTCCTCCTACCTTTTAAACATTTCCTCTGTTGCTTTGTAAACGATTGTGTATTTATTTGTATAGTTACACCCAGCTTCCATCTTTCTAATGGTTTCTTGTGTGTGTTCCCACTCAGGCATATTCAGAGATGCTATATTTCCAGAGGTTTCCAAAGATTATTTTAAAACAACAGTTACACAACGGAAATATGTTACATTCAATTCCATTATCCAAACCGCCTGTCCTATCTAGGGTCGTGGGGGCGCTGTGGACTTATAAGACACACACACACTGTCACAAAGTTAAATAATTACTATATATTGCTGCAATGAAAGGGATTAAATCAACACATAAATCAAAATGTAATATGATGATTCTGAAAATTGAGGATTTTTAAGACAAAAACAATGGAGCACCTTAAGGTCACATCGTTATGCAGAATATGCTGTTTTTGCGGCCTTATGTCATGGCAAGCATCAAAGGTATATTATCATCAAAAAATAACAAACAAACTTGTGTGATTACAAGGTGCAGCATTATTTTAAAGTCATAAGAGTCCAGTGATGGCCTGCTTTGAAACTGGGACTGAGTGACGACCAGTTGTCATTAGGTGGTGCCACCTCGGCCCACCATCCGTGAATTAGCCTTTGCCATGATACGTGTGGTAGATCTTCTCATGTTTGGTTTAGGCACAATGGTACAACGCATCCCTTTTCTGTCATGAGCGTCATGTATTTTTGTACATTGTCCCTAATGCAAGTAGTAAACTAAACTAATAAGCAAAACATTGTTGGTGTTACCAGGATGCATTTGCCATATCAGGGGCCTGTCTTGTAGGTTTAAGTAAATAACTTGTTACCTGAAGGTCCTAGAGAGTTGGAACCAAAGTCTCTCTGGGTATTATCAGGTCCTCTCAGTCCCAGCCTAGACTTCACAAGGCCACCGGGAGTGGGAGTAATGGGCAGCCAGGAAGCTCTTTCCATTGATAAGTCAGGATAATAATGGTGTGAAAAGAGCAGAGGCAGAGCATGTCCATGAAGGTGGAATGAGCCAGTTCAAGGTCAAATAGTCATATGTATATGTAAAACTAGCTTGTCTGAAGGCACTGGAGGTGCGGGTTTAATCATATCCTCATCGATTTCCCCACCTCGTCTGCCAACTACGCAGTTGAATAGAGATCTAAGGCAGGGCATGCGTCAGTCTAAGTCTGACACATATTATTGCCACATGGCGTCAGGGGTTAGGGGATAGAGGAATTCATTCACTGTTCATCACTGCGCCACACTATGACGCTCCTATCTCTCACTGAGGCCTTTAGGATATGTGGCATTGATATCGCCATTCTCCCATGTCTTTGCCTTTGGCGTGGTTCCATCCATGTTTGAGAAAGTGTTGTACTAATGGAGTGTGTGTATTTCTCTTTTTCAGGATATCAAATCTGTGTTGAGGGACTCGAACTAGGATAGTGTTTCGCCCACATATTGTAGACCACTGGTTTACATGGGATAAGATGGTGTTCAGGTGGTCACGTAGCGGCTGGACTTGAAAAGCAGGAGGCTGGAGACAAAGGTTGGGTGCCGACCAACCAGGTGTTTATTTCAACCACAATTATCACATATTCCATGACAGCCATCTCAGTCATCTTATCATTGTGGACCAAGGGCAGCATGTGGTCCTGGCAGCCTTATATAGCCAGCCACTGACAAAAAGCTCACCCCCAGCCAGGCCACTCTGACCCTCGCCTGGCAACACAATTACATAAACCACAACAAATACATTCCTATCACCCTCATGCCAATCATCTGCTTGATCTCTATTTGTCTTACACATCCCAAAAGTCAAGAGTCATAAAGCCTGAACAGGGAATTCAACTTCACAAACACTACTAATTAATACACGGTATCTCACGGAACTATAAACTCCTGCGGCCTCTTTAAGCTAGACCACCCAAGAGAGGAGACACAACAAAGGGAAGTCACTTGAACATAACACACATTACATGTTATGTTACTGCACAATCAGGCAACTTATTCCCTTAAATCATTTTGGCGAAGATTAAACTACAGTGAGCACATTATGTTGAGATAACCCACCTAGCCAAAGTTTCTTTAAAGGCCCAGCCTCCAAAACAATTCTAACTGAGGCAGCTGAGACATCTACCAGGAACCAGTCAACACGTTTTAATAAACATTCAACCCTTGTGTGGGACTTATTTCTTTAAGCAGGTCTGTGTACAAAGTGCTATAGGGCTTTTATTAAAATAGATAATCTTTTTGGATTTGGGGCTTCAGTGGGTTTGTGTCTGGAAAAAACATTGTTATAATGATTATGAAAACAGTTTCGGTGCTGACAAAATACTTCATGGCCTTTGATTTTTGGGGTTAGTTAAAGGTTTTATCTTGGTTTAACCAGGGGATCTTGTCGTTTGTATTCTTCCTAGAAGCTGCAATACTGTTGTGATCCTGTAGCACTAGGTACCTGTAGTATAGGTCTTGAAGTTGTTTCTAATCACTCTGACAAGCTCGATTGTGGTAACAAATGGAAGCTGAGAGGAAACCAAATGGGCTTGGTGTGTTTGTGTCTTGAGCCACTTTCTAAGAAAAGACCTAGACTACCACCTGCTGGCCAAAGCTGATAACCGCACCTTGAAGGTCTGTTTAAAATCCTCTCGCCTCGTTCATATTCTGTGCAATCTCAACAGTTGTGATTGAAGGAAGTCAGCACAATTGTGCTTTGGCTGAGTTTTTTAGAGGTATTATGGTTAATCAGAGTGTCTAGAAACACATCACAATCCTCTCTTGGGTATGTCCACCCCCTTTAGATGTCATCTAGAAACATGGTTTTCATTTGGCACATTTCTTCCCCATAGCAATGCCTTAAATTTGTAGGGAACATTTCTCATTCATTTAAAAGTAATTTCTGGTCAAATTGATTTCCAGTAGTAACTCTTTCTTTGTTTGTAAAACAGGTTTCTAATGGGTTGTATGTCCACTGATCAACATGGTTGGATTCAACAGCTGATCGATTAGACGTTGCTGGATTTTTGTGTTTGCTTTTAAATATGACCAACGGACATTGAATGGGCAGCGGGATGTAACGCTAACAGTACATGGCCATGTTAAAGTTGTGTGCCCACTTTTATTTTGAGTGTAAATCCAATGCATTGGTTCCAACTTAAAGGCCTAATATACGGTTGGTTTCATTTTGAATTGTATAAATGATGATGGATTGATGATGATGATGGATGCAGCAGCAATAGTGAAATGGAAACACAATCTGTCAGTAAACGTTCTATTAAACTGACACAAAATACATTAATGGACGAACTGGACCAGCTCTAAAGCATGGAAGGCCAAATTAAGCAAAGCATCTGACCTTAAAATGGCAATTCAAGACCTAATGCATGACAGATAATACAAAACAGAGGTGCAATGTACTTTAAAAAAATACATAACTTTTTGCAATGAAGCAAAGGAACAACCTCAATCTCTGTCCCAAATCTTATTTTATGAAGAAAAGGAGAAACATGAGATATGCGTCAAAGCAAACATGTTGAGTGTTAATTAATTTACTGATGCTGTTAATATTTGGCTGTCTAGTGCAGATATTTCCAAACCTGGTGAAAATGATGATGATTATGAGAGTGAAGTGAAACCCAGTGACAGCATTTCCAATGTGGAAACAAATGTTTCTATTGAGAAATCAAGCAAGAAAGGTCACACCAGTTCCAGAACCAGCATTACATTACATTACATTTCATTTAGCTGACGCTTTTTATCCAAAGCGACTTACATGATATACAGTAGACCGTAGACACAGCAACGGTGAGCAATGAGGGTTAAGTGTCTTGCTCAAGGACACAACGACACAGACTGCCAGAGCCGGGGATCGAACCACCGACCTTCTGATTGAAAGACCGACTTGCTAACCACTGAGCCACAGTCGCCCAGCAAATCTTCTTCTGTATCTGCCCAGATCCAGATGAGGCAGAGAGAGCAGCATTTGAAGTCCGTGCTACAGCGTTAAAGGAGAAGCACAAGCTGGAAGAGCAAGCTGGGAAAGGGAGAAGCTGCAGGTTGATACAGAAATGGCAGCTTTTGCTGCTGAATTATCATGCCCCACCAATGTTTTTAGCAAAAATTGCGGATGCTTTTTTTCTCATATTAAATCCTGATTATCTCCTCATTCACAAGGTCTATTTGAAAAATTGAAAAAGCTATAATATACAGAAGACCCTTGTGAAGATAGATAATAAGGCCATATATGTGTTAGTGGTATATTGGTTTATGATAATACACATACAAAAAAAATAAAAAATGTAAAAAGTTAATTTCTATTACCTTACACATATGAACACTTTTTAAAATACTATAAAATAGATCAATATTGTAGGAGTATCTGTGCGAAGTTTGGCTTTGATTGAGTGAGTTAGGTACTTTTAATAATTATTTTAGTTCAGATAAATGTCGAGAACTCATGTTAACTCCGCTCAAGCATGAAAGTTCCCACAGGTCCCTGAACGGAGCTCGTTTCACTGCAGCGTGGTGCTCCTTGGCCTTAGCTGTCAGTAGGAAGCAGGAAGGCCTGTAATATTCATATTTCAGCCATAAGTAAGTCAATTTTCATATTTTTTGCTGGACACAAAGGACATTCTTGTGCATATCTTTGCGATGCTTTGTGTGAGAGCAAACTCTGTAGGCTCTAAGGATTCTAAAACCGTTGAGTTTAGCCTTCTAGCTAGTTCCTAACTTTTTTAATCAGCGTTCTTCAAAACTTGGGGTCCATACTTAGTCGGTTTTGAGTCATGCTTATGGTTTATAATTATTGTGTAATAGTGTTATAAACATGACACAATTAACTTATATTGACTTGTGAGGCAGGGATTTGACATTTATTTGGGTTTTTTGTTTTATTTATTTGATTTTTTCTTATATTTTTTTGATTTGCTCAATCCCAGAGGCTGAACCCAATGTTCCAAGATCGGGCCTGATGGGGGGTATACAGTTAAGGCCTCTTGTTTTAAGCTTTTATCAAATACACAATCAAATGGAATCCTACTTATCATATGAAAAAGGAGCAAAGTTAAAGGAAATCTCTACAAATCTCAGCCGACATTCCAAAGCGTGTCAACCAACATCTGTAGACAACAGCCACCTATACAACAACATGCAAATAGATATACAACACTAAACAGTCAGGTCTTTTAACTTAATAAAACACTAAAAACAGGAAAATACATCAAGCAAACCTGGAACTCTCACGTGCAGCTAACAAATCCAGATGTCATTCAGGCTTAACTCTGATGAAACATCAGCTCTCTGCAACCTACTGCAAAGGTAAAATTAAACAACATTTATTATCCAACAACAAGCCTCTCATTTACCACCAAAAGCAATTATATTTCTTGATGGGGATCCTTTGCAGTACAGAACATGTATCAAAGCCTTTGAACATTGTGGCTCCAGACAGAGGCTATGCTACAGCTCAGGATCTGCTCCAGGAACACTTTGGGAATGAACACAGAGTTACTGCAGCATATGTGGAAAGCCAGTCGTGAAGCCAGAGGATGTCAAATCTCTTCAAGCCCATGCCCTCTTTATGCGTGAGTGTTGTGATGCAATGGAGGACATACTGGATATGCCAGTGAATATGAGAACGCTGATTCTGAATGTTCCATACAAGCAAAGAGCAAAAAGTTGGATCTCTGCATCCAAGCGACTTGAAAACCTTGATCACAGGGCACAGTTAATTGATGTTGTGATATTTATCGAGCGTGAAGTCCAAATAGTTGCTTAACCTAACATTCAGAATCAGTGGCGGGCCGTGCATTTTCTCCCTGGGCCTTCAGCGCCGTCTGATATCGTAAACATAAATGCGCGCATGACGGGATGCTGCGTCATTAAGGACAGTCCACATCAACAAGAACCAGTCACATTTAGTCATAACAAAACATGACAAAACAATCCAACAAAACTGCGGCACTAAAACCCTGCACACTCAAGAGCATGAGCCACAATCAGAAGTAATGATATTAACTATCGTAAAATTCACCACCACGCTCACCGAGGAGGCACGATGGAAAACTGACGGTGAGGGAACCCCTGCCTCTCCCACCACATCCACAGAGCTAACCGCTCCAGCTAGCTGCTCCGGTGGAGAACCAAGCGGGGTGGCGGGGTGAGAGGTGCAGTGGCGCTAGTAGCAGCTGCTGCTGCCGGCTTCACTGTTTGAGCTCAAGTAAACAACACAGAAAATTCAGCACAAAAATAAAAAAAATGATCAGCGGTTGCGCAGCAGCTAGCTCCCCAACAACCACCAGAGGTAGCGGGACCAGCTTAAGCTCGACGCCCGATGCGGGCAATAGCAGCAAGGGTAGCAGCAGCAACAGTTGCTTATAAAGTTCCAGTTTTCCTTTATATCCATTTAAAAAAAAATTAAAGCAGAAAGATGTTTCTATGACTAGTGCAGTCGTAGAAATATGCAATTTTCATGAAAATAAAATCTGTGGTTTACATGATGTTTCTACAGCATAGTATACAGATATCAAGAGTTTCTCAAGCAGAAACGTGAAATTAAACCTATCACAGGTATTCTTGAAATTAATCTAGAATTGGGAAATATGCTTTTTTTTAAAAGGGCAAAAAAGGGTAAATGGACCTGTACTTGGACCCACGCCTCTCTAGTGCTTCAACCAATCAAAGCACTTTTTAGAGTACTTCAATGTTTTCTTCCACAAACCTTCTACTGCCCTCAATCTTATGCCCAATAACCAAGCACCAAAGTCTATAAACATTTCTGGTGGATTTTTGCTCTGCTCTTAAACAAAATGTGAACTGAAATGAAACAAAATTCACACTTTCCATAAACACAGCCATGCTTTGTATTAATCCTCAAACCAAAGACCCAACTTTACCGTCAAGTTACTGCCCCTTTCTCTTCACAACGTCAATATGAAAATCATCACTCTTACGCTCACAGATTTGAAAAAGTCACTCCAACCATAACTTACCCAGATCAAAACAGCTTTATCAAAGATAAACACTCATCCACTAACCCACGCATACTCTTTAATTAAATCAATTACTCATTAATACAACAAGACTGAATCATCATAGCAGTGTTAACTGGGTTAATGATCTGTACACTGCACCTTCAGCCACCGTCATCACCAATGAACAAACCTTACAAAGATTCACACTGCACAGGGTGGCGATAGCATCTCTCTCCCTCACTATTCACCATTTTCATCGAACTTTAGCTGCAGCCATTCGTCAGAACATCTATACAAAATCAATCACTCCCCACTCCACATACATCATAAGATCAGTCTTTATGCAGATGATGTATTGCTGTTCCTTTAAAACCCTTACTCATCACTACAAGAAACTAATAAAGGTATTTAATTATTCTCTAATATCTCTGACTACTCTATTAATCCTACTTCATTCCAGTAGAGAGTATTGGATGGGATGTGGCAATCACATATCCCTTCATGCACAGATCACATCACATATTTATTAGGAATAAACATCCCCCCAAGGCTGTCAGAGCTGTCCCCAATCAAATTCCCTCCACTACTCACAACAATAAATTATGATCTCCTCTACTGGATGAACCTATCACTATCACTTATGAGCAGCATTGCTACAGTAAAATGACAATACTTCCTAAAATAAATGACCTATTCACAATGATCCCATCCCAACCCACCCAAAATCACATCCCATTATCCTGCTTACCTCCGAGACTTCTCAACAAGTAATCAGAAAACAAAACAGTGAATTACTCCTCGTAACCCGAACGTTTGCCATGAAAACTATCCTCATAAACTGGAAATCAAGGAACACCCCACATATCGCACACTGGACAAACATCATGATAGATTAAATTTTGATGGAAAATTAAACCACTTTCGACATTGTCGCGGCTCCACCACTGTGAGCCTTGTGTGTGTTTTACTTATTTTTAAGCCTCCTCATAGTATGAATCTCTCGGCGACAGCTTTCTATGGAAGGAATTGCTCACATGTGCAATGTCGTCAGTGGACTCCAGCTGAGAGCTCACTTAGCCGGTTTTATAGGCTGCTGCTGCCAGAACGTCATGGTTCATTGTCTGCATAGTGTGTGTATAGATGCTAAATTCCTTGCGTTCAACCATCAGTCCTAGTTTTAAATGTTTAATTTCAGCAACTTATGTTGCTTGAGTCCTCAATATTTCTTTTATTCTTTATTGTTTAATTCCTTAGTCAAGCCTTTCAACTTTCCCTCCACCTACCATGTGTCATATGCACTATAGCAGAACACTGCTCCAGATGGTCATCCTTAATTATGTATTTATAAATATGATACTACCAGCTTGTTAATTATAGTCATTATTTATTTATGATTATTATTTATATTTATTTATTATTTTCTTTGTGCATGTCCACCAATCTAAATATAAGAACATATAAAAATATATAAATTTAAAATATATTATTATTGATTGTGGTCCTGCCTTTTTAATTGTATATTAATTATATTTTATATATATATATATATTTATATATATATCATAGCATTACATTTACTCTGGTCTTAATTTCTTTTTATGAGCACATCATATTTTTTACAGTTTGGTCAATGTCTGACAATATTATGCTACTTAATGTTATGGTTTTCTATGATCTCAATAGCACGACAGAGCCTTAGTACCGTTAGCCGTGACTGGCGTTGTTTATTCTCGCACCACAGGCAAAAACATAGTCCCAAAAAAACAACTGTCTTTAAACTGACAGCGACAGGTAAGTCACCCTTCTTCCGTACGTCTGTCTCTATGCCCGACAGCGTGGCTTCCTTGCTCTCTTGCGGAATCCCTCCACTGGAGCTTCCTTAGCGCTGTAGCCTGCAGCCTCCTCTCTGGCACGTTCCCACGTCTGCCTGTTACTCAGGTCTCTCCTTTTAACCCTGTCCGCCCCGCTGATGATCCTCAGCTGCGGGAAACGCCGATTACTATCAGGTGTGCGCCAGCCCGCGCCTCGCTCGTTCCCGTCGCCTGACGCGCAGCTCCCTGGCCGCGCGCGCCGACGTCCCGGGTGTCTCCGCTCCTCCTGCTCCTGCGCCTTCTGTTGATTCCCCAACAGTACCCCCCCGTCTACGAGAGCCTCCTGGCGACTTACCCGGCTTCTCGGGGTGGGCTCGATAGAAACTCTCCAGCAGCCCCGGGTCCATAATCTGCCGACGTGGCACCCAGCTCCTCTCCTCCGGACCGTAACCCTTCCAGTCCACCAGAAACTGGTACCCCCGGCCGCGCCGACGTACATCCATGATCCGACGAACCGTCCACTGAGGGTGACCATCCACAACCACGGGCGGCGGTGGATCTGGACCAGATGGCATCAGCGGGCTCTGGACGACGGGCTTGACCTTGGACACGTGGAAAACAGGATGAATAGTCATTGACGCCGGCAGGCGCAACCTTACCGCCGCAGGGCTTAACACCCTTGTCACCTCATAGGGTCCCACAAACCGGGGCCCCAGCTTCTTGGCGTCCAGAAACGCTGGGAGATCCTTGGTGGACAACCAGACCCGTTGCCCCGGCCTGTATCTTGTAGCTGGTACCCGGCGACGGTTGGCCCCCCGACTGCTCCGCTCCGTTGCGCGGATCAGGGCCTCCCTGGTGGTTCTCCAAACACGATGACACCTGTCCAGGTGAGCCTGCACCGACGGGACAGCTACCTCCGGGTGCTGTGCCGGGAACAGAGGCGGCTGATACCCCAACGCCGCCTCGAACGGGGAGACGCCGGTTGCTGAACTCACCAGGGAATTCATGGAATACTCCACCCAGGGCAGGAACCGACACCAGGCAGACGGGTTCCTGGCGGTCATGCAGCGAAGCGCCGACTCAACACTCTGGTTCATCCTCTCCGTTTGACCATTAGTCTGCGGGTGATAACCAGACGATAGACTGACAGTAATGCCCAACCCCTTGCAAAACGCCCGCCATACCTGCGACGTAAACTGGGGACCCCGGTCCGACACGATCTCCTGCGGCAGTCCGTGGAGCCGGAACACGTGGCCCATCAACAGTTCCGTAGTCTCTGCCGCCGAAGGGAGTTTGGGAAGGCCTACCAGATGAACACCCTTGCTGAAACGGTCCACCACTGTCAGCAACACCGTCTTTCCCAGGGATGGTGGCAACCCAGTCACAAAATCCAGGGCGATGCGGGACCATGGACGACTCGGGACAGGCAGAGGCTGCAGCAACCCGGCCGGTCCCTGATGTGAAGCCTTGCTGCGGGCGCACACGGGGCACGCCTGGACGTACTCCTTCACCTCTCCCCTCATGCTTGGCCACCAGAAGTGGCGAGCCAGAAAGGAGAATGTCCGGTGTACCCCAGGATGGCATGCCAATCGACTGGCGTGCCCCCACTTGAGGACCCTGGCCCGGACCACCTCTGGAACGAACAACCGGCCAGTGGGTACACCACTAGGCGCTGGGTGATCCCGCAGGGCCCTCCTTACTGCTGCCTCAACTCCCCAGGCGACCCGACCAATCACCATGCCCTCCGGAACAATGGGCACCGGTTCCTCCTCCTTCGGATCCTCCACCTGGTATTGTCGTGACAGAGCGACCGCCTTCGTGTTCCTGGAACCTGGGCGATAAGTCAGTGAAACGTCAAAACGACTAAGGAAACTGGCCCACCTTGCCTGGCGCCCGTTGAGTCGCCTGGCCGCCCGAATGTAAGTGAGATTCCGATGGTCGGTCCATATCACCACTTGTTGCTCAGCACCCTCCAACCAATGGCGCCACTCCTCCAGCGCTGCCACCACCGCCAGCAGCTCCCGGTTCCCGATGTCGTAGTTCCGTTCTGCAGGCAGGAGACGTCTGGAAAAAAAAGCACAGGGGTGTACCTTCTGGTCTGTTCCGGCTCGTTGGGACAGGACTGCCCCCAGCTCCGAATCCGACGCGTCCACCTCCACAATAAACTGCCTGGTTGGGTCGGGATGCAGCAGCACGGGAGCCCTTGTGAACCGCTGCTTAAGCTCCCGAAACGCCACCTCCGCAGCTGGGGTCCAGGTGAACGGCTGGGCGGGAGATGTCAAGCTGGTCAAAGGAAGCGCCACTACACTATAGTTGCGCACAAACCGTCGGTAGAAATTAGCGAATCCCAGGAACCCCTGCAGGTCCCTCCTCGAACTCGGAGTGGGCCAGTCCACCACTGCTTGAATCTTTCGTGGATCGGCCCTGACCTGCCCCTTCTCCACGATGAAACCCAGATACTCCACCGACTCGGCATGAAAGAGGCACTTCTCCGCCTTCACATACAACTGATTCTGGAGCAGTCGCTGAAGTACCCGCCGCACGTGCTGGGTGTGTTCGGCTAGAGTCCGGGAGAAAACCAAGATGTCGTCCAGGTAGACCACGACAAACTCCTCCAGCATGTCCCGCAGCACATCATTCATCAGGGCTTGGAAGACCCCCGGGGCGTTGGTCAACCCGAACGGCATCACCCGGTACTCGTAGTGTCCCCGAGGTGTCTTGAAAGCAGTCTTCCATTCATCGCCCTCTCGAATCCTCACCAGGTGGTAGGCGTTCCGAAGATCCAACTTCGTAAAGATGGTAGCCTGGGTGAGGGGCTCCATAGTGGACCCCATGAGAGGGAGAGGGTACCTGTTCTTGATCGTGATCTCGTTCAATTGCCGGTAGTCGATGCAGGGGCGGAGGCTGCCGTCCTTCTTCTTTACAAAAAAGAACCCAGCGGCCACCGGAGAAGACGAGGGACGAATCAATCCTGCCGCCAGGGACTCAGTGATGTAGGCCTCCATGGCACCCTTCTCTGGCAGGGACAGGCTGTACAGACGACTGCCCGGCAAAGGAGCCCCGGCACGGAGCTCGATGGCGCAGTCGTACGGCCGGTGTGGGGGAAGGGACTGTGCTCGAGCCTTACTGAACACCTCTCCCAGGTCATGATAGACCTCAGGCACCAACGACAGGTCCGGACACTGACCTCGGGCAACCTCCTGGGCGGCCCTACCTGGTGCGGACCCGAGACACTGGGCGTGGCATGCAGCTCCCCACTCCAAAATGGTCCCGGACCCCCAGGCAATGCGGGGCTCATGCTGTAACAACCAGGGGTGACCCAACACCACCGGCGCCGCTGGAGACTCGATCAGGAAAAACTGGCGCTTCTCCACTTGGTTGCCAGCCACCGTCAGGACCAGGGGCGCGGTCCCCTGCGTGACCAGGGCCACCCGTTGACCATCCAGGCCGAACGCCTCCCGCGGCTCCTCCAGCTCCATGGTCGGGATCCCGGCCTCCGCCACGAATGTCATGTCCATGAAACAGGCATCTGCCCCGGAATCGACCAGAGCCCCCACCTCTATGTGTCGATCGGCCCAGGCCAAGCTGATCCTCACTCTCCGGACCGATAGTGCAGATGCTTGGGAGTCGGTGAGACGGCTCACTAGGACCTCCCGTGGTCCTAGTGAGCCTGGGCTTTTGGCTGACTTGGGCAGTTGCGACGAATATGGCCCCTCTGGCCACACAACCAACACACTCCTGCCCTCACCCGGACCTCCCGCTCAACCGGATCCAGTCGTGTGCGTCCCAGCTGCATGGGTTCCTCACCTTCTGCTTCCTGAACCGTGGATGGACTCTCCTGGACCGGCGGAAACGTCTGGAACCCCCCTGGACGTCTCTCCCAGGCACTCGACTGCTGAATACTCGGAACCCTCCTCCTGAGAGTCCGCTCCCTCCTCCGTTCCTCGAACCGCTCGTCGATACGTAGAGCGAGCGCCACCAGTCCCTCAAATGTGGCGGGCTCCTCCCGGGTAGCTAGCTGGTCCCGCACAGCCTCACTTAGCCCCGCCCGGAAAGTGACACGCAGTGCCGGATCATTCCATCCGCTCTCCGTTGCCGCCAGTCGGAACTCCACTGCGTAATCCGCCACCCGACCACCTCCCTGCCGGATGCTCGCCAGTTGAGCTCCAGGCTCCGGACCTCGGGTTGGATGGTGAAACAACCACCGCAGCTCTGCCACGAATGCCTGATAGGTGTGCCGGAATCCCACTCGTTGAGTCCAAGCTGACGCCGCCCACTGCGCCGCCTTGCCGGTGAGTAAGTTCGTAATGTATGCGATCTTGGAGGCGTCCGACCTGAACCGGCTGGGCTGATGTGTGAAAACCAACTCACATTGCATGAGAAAAACGGCGCAGGTCTCAAAATCACCTCCGAACGGCTGCGGGCTGGCCAAACATGGTTCCGGAGAAGACGCCGTCGGTTCGGCCGTTGGCGCAGGTGTAGGTGGTTCCCGTGAGGAACTGGAATGATTCCCTGTCAACGTCCGAAGCTGGGCCAGTACCTCCGCGTGTTGAGCCGACGACCTGGTCTGGAGTTCCGTTATCCTCTCCATTGACTTACTCAAGTCTATGACCTGGTCCTGGAGAGTCTTAATGGCAGTTGCTGCTGCCCCCAACTGCTGAGCGTGGCCGTCCGTCATCACCCTCTGCTGCTCCAGGAACGCCCGGTACGATGGATCCATGTCGGCTGAGATCTCCAGTGGTGGGAACGTACTGTTATGGTTTTCTATGATCTCAATAGCACGACAGAGCCTTAGTACCGTTAGCCGTGACTGGTGTTGTTTATTCTCGCACCACAGGCAAAAACATAGTCCCAAAAAAACAACTAACAAAAAACAACTGTCTTTAAACTGATAGCGACAGGTAAGTCACCCTTCTTCCGTACGTCTGTCTCTATGCCCGACAGCGTGGCTTCCTTGCTCTCTTGCGGAATCCCTCCACTGGAGCTTCCTTAGCGCTGTAGCCTGCAGCCTCCTCTCTGGCACGTTCCCACGTCTGCCTGTTACTCAGGTCTCTCCTTTTAACCCTGTCCGCCCCGCTGATGATCCTCAGCTGCGGGAAACGCCGATTACTATCAGGTGTGCGCCAGCCCGCGCCTCGCTCGTTCCCGTCGCCTGACGCGCAGCTCCCTGGCCGCGCGCGCCGACGTCCCGGGTGTCTCCGCTCCTCCTGCTCCTGCGCCTTCTGTTGATTCCCCAACACTTAAATTATTTCAAATTTGTTAAAAATTATTATTTCTGACAATGTTAAATTGTTATTGTGATGATGATTTTTGTTATTATTATTTGCATTATTATTATAGTTATTACCTTAATTAATAATACATTTATTAAAATAATTATTAATTTATTATCATCATTAATATTAGGGATGCAACGATACCATTTTTTACAAACCGATACGATACCGATATTTTTATTTGTGTACTTGCCGATACCGAGTACCGATACCGATACTTCTTAGATTTGGTCTCCATGAAAGTGCAATTAATTTGGAGGCAGATTTTATTTTATCCTCTGCAGATTATGTCAAGCCTATAGTACAAAATTAACAGAAGGCTATCCCAAGCTTTAAACTTCTTGTGGAAGTCCCTCTAATGTCGGACCATAAAACGCCCCGTGTCCGGGTTCATAATGTCAGCGATAATATTAAGGATGAGCAATTATATAGGAAGCTGTGTTCCATGTTATGTTTCCGGTGCTTTTATTGTGGAGGGAGAAACGGAAAGGAAAAGAGTGGAATTGTGGGATATACGTGTGTGAAGGAGATAAAAAAGTGGTTCAAGTTACCCTGCAGCGTGTTTTCATTTTATTAGAATTACAAATATAGACACACAACAGACACTCGGCTACAATAATATCATCCGTAGCCGCACAACAGCGTCTGAATGAGGCCGCTGCCAGCGCTACTTCTGGCGGACCAGCAACAGTTTGATTCAAACCGGCAGGACGGCGGTGATGACGCGCAGAGCTTCTCAATTATAGATGTATTAAATATGGAAAATTTCAACTCTCGCGTCTAACGTGCCGCCGGCGTAAATTTGCGTCTGTCGCAACCACACGCGTCTGTGCATAGACTTTACATGTAATCTGGTCGCGCGAAACATTTGCGTCGCGTTGGGACGGACTGATTACAAGTAACTCCGGGGCTGTCAGCCACTAACAAGAGCACTAATATGAGCACTAATATGTCATACACACGTATGCAACACCGGTTAATAAGCACAATATCGATAAAGTCTTGTATTGTACTCGCGTCTCACTTTTCTCCTGTCTATTGAAAGAAGTGAGCGCTGCGTAGCGAGGATCCAAGATGGCGGCTCCAGATTCTGCTGTTGAGACAAACTGGCCATCTGATTGGACGGCAAAACAACTTGGATAGCGTGATTGGCTGCTCAGAAGTTGAGACTGTTGAGACAGTTGAGACAGAGAAGAGTGTCTCCGGCTCCGCCACGGGGTTGCTTCTCCACAAAGCGCGACCAGTTTGTTGTAGTGAAATACTGTTGAGTGAGTATCGGTTCTTGGTATCGGCCATTGAAACCGATGCGAGTACGAGTATTTAACGCAGTATCGACCATCGGCATCGGTGCATCCCTAATTAATATTATTTAAAAAATCATCCTACCCTGTACGTCAACCATCCATGGAACAAAAAAATTCAATTTATTCTGTTGCGAACACATCTTTTATTTTTTAAGTCTTATTTTTTGTATTTATTGTTGATGGTATTCACCCCTTAACACACTTATTATTCTAATTTTCATTATTTATTTATTTATTGTATTTATTTATATTTTTAATATATTTATGAATGTTCCTCTTTTGGTCAAAACTTCTCTCCAAACCTTCCTGTTGTGCTCCGTCCCGTCCCTGGCAGCTCGAGCTTAATTCAGGGCTCTGAGGGTTCCCTCTGAAGCGAGCAGCATGTGGATGGAAGGCTGGTCCCTGGTGACTAATGAGACTGTTAATCCCCCTAAAAAAAAGCCCCCCTCCTAAGGGTCTGGGAGCTGTTATTTTTTTTAAGGGATCAAGCCCACAATGGGCCAGCCCCTCCTTAAAGGGTCTGGAGGCAACCCAAGCTGGAACAATCAGTCAATTAAAAAAAGAGGAAAAAAACACAATACACAAATTGCCTTTTAAAAACCATGAATACATTAAATAAAAACATTTCTTATCAGCAACCATAAAAAAACAGAACAATAAACATCCTGGAGGAGGGATATGTTTGATTAATGTTTTTAAGTGTTTTTATATCATTGCTGATGCCAGGACAATCCAGTCATTTCTTTGACCACAATAATTATTTAAAAGAGTTGGGGGTAAAATGGGCCCAGTAGTACCTTTTTACTTTATTTATTAAACATGTTTTATTGGATTGGACGGGCTTATTATAATCGTTTGACAACTTACTGAAATCAGATCTTTTTTTAAATGTCATCAGAGCATTTTATTCATTAATTTCTGTCTGGATCTAAAGATACAAATATAACAAAAATTGTTTATAACCATAATTTCCTACTTTAATTGTGCTCTTAACATATATGTTTAGTATTCAGCTTTTAGTCACCCGTGTTTGTCCATACAATTAAAGTTATTATAATTTTTTTATTGATGTGTTCAAATTGATGTGTTCAAATTATAAGTTTAATTTGGTTGTGTAACTTTAGCTGTCGGTCAACAGGGCTCCGGTCTGGATTCAATCTCATAACCCTTATGTGTTTTACTCGCATCTCTCCAAAATTAAGTACATAATAAATGTAGCCTGATAAGACCTGTTTATGGCAGAGTATTCCCTCTCACTTAGAGGGAATAAAGACTGACATTGCTTTACACTTATTTATTTTTTTATTAACTGTCCTGGCTCATACCTGGTATTTAACACAATACAAATAACATTTGACTAGGTGTAGATGAAATAGCTTTATATCAAGAAAATTATATTGGATTTTATTATGTAATAATGGCTTTCATTTTTTAATGCAAACATTATTTAAATCAATATATGTATAGTAAGCTAAATCTATATATAATTACAGAAACAGGATGATAGAAAAGCCCAAATAGGCAGTGCGAAGAGAGAGAGAGCAGAGAATTGAAACAGGGACTTCCCTGAGCCTCCATCATCTACAGGGAGATAATAAAAAAAAAAACACTCTCACACACAGCCTCCCACACACACACGCACACTGTGCTGAGAGCTAGCAAGGGGCTTTAAACAGCTTCACACTATAGAGACAAAGGGACTGTAACTTGCCACAATGGAGGAAAACATGGATGAATCGCAAAGCCAGAAAGGTAAGACGGAGGAGTAATTTGCTCGTCTCATTTGTCTTTAATCAGATGTGCCTTTTGTTCTGTTCATCCATTCCTCTCGGTATCACCATGGGATTCCTTTGTGTGTGCAGTGGGCAGAGAGACTGAAGACAGCATACATGTCCCTGAAAAAAAAGCACCTGCCCAGATCTTTGTCTTTGTATTAAATTGCGACAAATAGCTTGTTTTCCTCATCATTTCGTTTCCAGCTGAAGTGGAACGATCTCCATTGCATTTTTAATCATGCCATCTACACGTCTGCTCGTGATAACACATATTATATAACCCTGTTCTGTTGTGTGTTTTTTTTTTATTTTTCCTTTTTCACGAAGGGATGCATAAATAAGCGGGTTGTTTGGGTTGGGGGTGAGAGGAGATGGCAGACACCGGAGGGTTGGTGTTTTGGAGACTGTACTGACAGATGGATGGACAGATGGATGGATGGATGGATGGATGGCTGGGTGGATGGATGGAGGAGTAGGTGGGAGTGGCAAGGGGGTGGGGTGGGTGGGGGGGACAGGGGTAGAAGAGTGTGGGGCAAAACCTTCCAAAAGAAAGTGGTGTAGTGATGGATGCCTGCATTGGGGCTTTCTTTGTTAGCCCTCATTGTTGAGGCTACACGCTTGTCTGAACGCCTTTTCCTCCCCTTTTCCTCTCGCTCTCCCTTTTTTTTCTTCTACCGTCCGTGTCACTCCCTACCCTCTCCCTCCATTTTCTTCACATCTCTCCATCACTAGCCCTCTCCCTTAATGTATTTTTCCCCTCAGTCGTTCTCATTCACTACATTAGTCGGTCTCTCTGTCTCTTCTTTTTTCTGTCCATCTTTCTTTGACTCATCTCATGCTCCCTATCTCACTCAGTTCCCTCCCTCTCTTCTCCACAATATTTTTTGCCTATTTATAAATTCCCACATTGAAACACAGGTAGTAATCTTTCGCTGTATACATAGCATATTTATGTTTCTCATCGCACTGTACTGTTGTTGCTGTCATCGTTAAAAATGGGCGTGTCCATTTTCTTCATTTACCTTCAGTCTGAATTTGGTCGTAGTGTTGCTGCGTAAACTGATTCGGAAATGTACTCGAGGACGAATCTGTTTAATGAAAAATACAAAATAATTTGCATTTATGACACTATTTACGTTTATTAACACTGTATCCATGGTAACACGCCTATGTAATTGTGTGATAGGCGGATTTGTGTATTTTCTTTCTGGAAGGAACCTGTTTTAGCCAATCGGACAGCCAAATGGGAAGAAGACGTTTCAAGCAAACCTGATATTTTCATCTTTTTTTATTATTTTGAAACCAAAACTCCTTCTGTTCTTTCTTTCCACTAGTTCCCATCCCATCCCACATCTGCGTCATTCTGTCCATCGTCATTTCTTCTTTTACATCCTCCTCTTCTTGCCCCCACCTCCTTATCTTCCTGTTTTAATGAATGGGATGCGCACATCTAAAAAAATACAGGTGTGTTTCCGTGTGTGATGAAATCGGGTAGTAGACGAGGAGAGCTGGGGGAGTACGTGACTGTCGGACTAAAGGCAGCGAGTGATGCAGAGCGGCTGTTGGAGACATGAAGAGAGACTACTGTGCTGGATGACGTAAATGGACTTCATTTTGAATTGATGAATCACCTTTAATTTAGTTTTTAGTATCGATGCGCTGAGACTTTCACATTTATAATAGGGGATGCACCATTTCTCATCCAGACAATGTGTGAAATGGTTTCGATGTCAAGGAACTGGTCTGGGTCCTAAATCAGTTGAACACAAGTCTGACCCTTAATCTTGTGTCACAAATGGTTATCAATGCTCTGCCCTGGTGATCTTCTGACATTGTGGAGTAACTCTGCTTTCTTTTCTTGTTTTGCTGAACTCGGCTGAACACACGACGGACACGGATGTGCCGCTGGCTAAAATCATTAATGATAACAGATTATTTTTCTGATTAGCCTTCTGATTATTATACAGCATGGCCATACGCATAAGCATAGCCATACGCCTTGCCAAAGTCCAATATCATATGAAAAATGGATGCAATGAATTCTCTTGAATTCGTTAAATCAGGTGAAAATGTAACGATAAAGCACAGTGTGAATGAAGCTTCATCCTAACCAGAGTGATTAATATTGCGGATTCTGTTGAACAAGAGTTATACAACATATGAGTTGGACTGATTTAAAAAGTTTAAAAAAAGGTACGCTCTACAGGATGTAGATAATGGAGTCATTTACACGGTATATCTACCACTCTGACAGCCATTCATGTGCGGTTTTTCCACTTGCTGCCTTTCTACTGTCCAGACATGGTGCACCTCACAAGTCATACGAAGTATCCAGCTGTCTTCAGTCAAACACGAGACATTGTGTGTACCCACCAACACGCTGTGTGTTCCACAGACCGAACCAGTTAACTGGGTGGTTGGAGTGGGATGGTGAAACTATCTATTATGGTCAGTGGGTGGTGGCACTGAAGCTAAGCAACACACTGCTGTGGACGGGGATAGCAGCACACCACATTTTAACCACATAAAAGAAAAGCCCACCTATAAACAGCAATATCAGTTCATTGTATGCTGTATTTGGAATATTTTCCGACGGAGTGAATTGACAGTGAAACATATGTGTAAGTTTCAGGTGTGGCAACATTATTGTGTGAGTGGGTGAATGCTGGCAATTGACCTTTTGACCTGTTGTTGCGGAGTTAAAGCGTTCGGAATATAGCGTATACTTAAACGGATGTTGATTTGAGCCTTTCTTTTAGGTGGCTAAAATACGTTTTCCTGCTGGCCCTGTCCGCAGCGGTACGTTGCTTCTCTCCCGTGTTTTAATAATAGCTTGACTATCAATAGGTACCTCATACAACCCTATTTCAAGTCACCCAAACTATCCCTTTAATGAACTGAGATCGACTCGCTCTAAGTTGAACACATTAGCACTGAGGAACATTGATGGTATGTATGTGCATGGCTGGTTTATCAGGGATACCTTAAGTGGCCACTTCCTAAACCTGCAGAGGACCATCTAAAAATGATTCGCTCCTTTATTGTAGAAGTCAAGCGGAAAGCCGGCCGGAGCCATGCAACGGAGAGTGGACTTTATGTATTCGCCTCGTATCCATTTCATTATGATGACCACTAATAGAAAGGAACTTAATGGAAAGAGGAATGAGTCAATACAAATTGACTTGCAGGCCCACAGAGGGTGTGAGGGGTGAGGAGCACGGCAGAGAGAACGAAGCAGAGGAGGAAGCCGTGGCAACAGTGAGCTCTGCTGTAGCTCTCTGAGGCCATTTTCATTACCTTCCATTGATAGAAGAAAAGAAAAAAACAGCTTATCAAAAGGTCCAATCTGCTGCGTATATGGCATTTACACTCGATGAGCATCTGGCTAACTGGGCTGCATTATGATTAATATGGGTGCAAGAGGTTAACACAAACCTTGATTGCAGAAAAATAATTTCTCTGCTCGTGGTCGGTTTGTCCAACCAACTCTTCTGATCCAGATATCGTCAGTTTCTGGGCAGACCGCCATGAGAATTTCGTGCACCACCACCAGTCCAAAAATGTTCCTTCCTACATAACACTTATCAAAATATAACGGGCAAATAGCTGTCAAATTTACTGAGCACATATTAGATACACTGAGTTTTTTCCCTCTTTTACCACCCGTCACCTTTCTAAATAAGATATCTCAAAATCTGATGAGCAGATGGACGTGGGATTTTCCAGTTCATCCTCCCAAGGATACGAACGTTTGTTTATTGTAATGTCCTTCCCTCTCGCGCCGCCATCAGATCTTCATCATCAGGGCTCAAGGACCAAATGTATGTGCCTGTTGCTGGGTAGGGTGTGCGTTGTTAGATGTTTGTTCAATGCACAGAGAGAGAGAGCTACCTACATTACGGACTCAATCAACCACTAAGGTGTGGTTTTGTGACACTATGAGCTTGCAGTGTACTGTATGTATACTTGTGTTTTAATGGGGGCGGGGTTTCATCAGAGATCCTACTTCACTGTCACAGAGGCTTCTGGCATGGAGTCCCGGCATCGTTGCCATTTGGCTAAAGAGGGATTGGTTGTATTTTATCCCATGATGTTCTGAAACGATGTTTCAGAGGCTCGCTAAAAGTGCTGTTCTGTATACTTGTTGAAAGACAATGAAACTGGAAAACAGTTAAAAAAGAACAAAGCGTGTTCCTCTGGCACATTTTTGTGTATTTATAGGTTTATACGTGCACAGTCTACTAGGTTAGATTGCAAAAGGTTTTTTGGAAAACGGATACAGTTAAATACATTAAATACATATTGTACACATATTGTACATTGTTTTCTGTTCATTTTTGCAGGCGCTCTTCCTCCAACCTTCTCCACTCATTTCTTTTCGGTAGTGAGTCACTTTTAAAATGTCTTGGTGGAACATTTATGAACACTTGTAAATCAGAGCTTTGATGACTGAACAGCAACCTCTGTGGTACAAGAAACCACTTATTGACCGTGATCAGTCACAAACGTGAAATGTAACACATGGTGGCTCCTCAATGCATTCAATCTTTTTAACTTAGAATGTTCATGTTTTTTTATTTTTATAATTACCCAATAAATTGCATTTCATTTTGCCGGTAAACATGAGCCCTTTCACAATGTCAGCTGGTTAATGCTGTAAGGTCTCCTGTTTGAGGCCTGTCCGTCTGAAACACACCCATCACTGAGATTTGATTGGTCTCACTGGGCATCCCCCTCCTCCTGTCTCTTTCCCAGCTGCTCCGTCTCCTCTTTAAGTCAGAGTAGTTGTGGAAAGGAGGATGCTGCTGGAGCGGGGCGACCTCCCTGCAAAGATCACAGCCGATACCATCAAAATAGGACTTCATTATCCGACATCTGTCAGGACACAGAGGGACACTGGTGCGGACCGAGGATGCTCGCTGATTGTTGACTTGTTCTTCTCCTCCAGTGATTTCAGAGGCAGCTGAGTAATTCCTTGGTGATGAACCATTTCTTCTGGTCTCCAGCTACTGGGACTGCAGGTGGAAAGCATCCAGCACAACAAAGTATCGACTGGGTTCCTTGGTTGCTTTAACAACTATTGCAGCTGTTTATTCATTGTTATTAATAAACCACAGGATCAATGAATAATACATCATATATACACAACTCAGGCTCTGTGAGTGAGTGATGGATGGAGAGGAAAGGGGGGATTGGTTTGGCAGATAGGAGAACCATTTCAGGAGTACATGCCAGCAGAGTTTACAACCATTAACTGTGTTTGTGTGTGTGTCTCTCTGTGTGTGTGTGTGTGTGTGTGTGTGTGTGTCTGTTTGTCTGTCTGTGAGTCCCACAGAACATTTCCACAATCTAAACCAAAGAACTCCAAATCTGCTTCAAACTTGAACAAAACAGTATTATCTGATTTGTTTTTATAATCATATATTGATATTTTTCTGGGTTATACTCCATTGTGCTCAACTGCATCTCACTGGAAAGGGTGCAGTGGTCCGGACTTGTCATTTTCTGTTAGAGCAGGTCTTTGCATCTTCACGGACTGTATGTGCATGTGTATTAGTGTGTGTGTATGACTATTTGTGTGTGTGTGTGTGTGTGTGTGATAAAGAGAGAGAGAGTGAGAGATACCTCAGTAATCCTCTCTCAGAGTGATCCAGACAGACAGAGACACACACACACACACACACACACACACACACACACACACACACACACACACACACACAGCAGTGTGGGAGACAATCAGGTTAGACAGCATTGATCAAATTGCTTGCCTAATGTGCCAAGCCTCAATGTGAGGCTTGTGTAGGTGTGTGTGTGTGTGTGTGCGTGCGTGCTTGCGTGTGTGCGTGACACACACTCAGATAACACAGGATGATGTGGAACGACATGTTGCGTCTCATGATTTGGTGAATCTTGGTCCCATAGCTGGCCCGATAGGGGAAAGATCTGATGATCAAAGGATTGATTTGTGAATATGAGTTAAGTCCTGGTGATATGAGACAATGACGCTTCATGCCAGACCGATGTGTTGGATGGGCAGACTAATTGGCCGACGGACATCACCACCATTAGGCCAAGACGTTGGTTTTCCATAAATCATATTTCCAGCTTGTTGATTGTCACCCACACAGAAACCAGCAGGAACGCATACAATAACATTATATGTAATGTATAAAAGATTTTATTTATGTTTTCATTCATTCATATGATGCAAGTAATACATAATTAATAATACTATGCTGCAAAGAAGGAGAAAGGGATTTAATGAATACATTTAAGTGATTTGGAAATTATAGAAAACAGGAATCAATAAATGGAGAAGACCGACTCCCTCGTCAATGTTACAGATTATTACATTAAGGTATTTTTTTATGATAGGACAGCAAATAGGTTAAGGTTGTGATAGCACATCTAAAACTATTTCCCTCTTTCTAAACAAAGAAAACATCCACAAATAGCTGTTTTTTTTTTAGCCTCTCCCACTTTTTAGCAGGTCACAGCGTCTGTCCCGTGTTTGAAGCCCACATACGGAAATATGGCGAGGATTATAACATGACTGAGATTCAGGACACACACACACACACACACACATTCTGTGTTTCAGTGGTTCTGCACACAAACAAAGATACGCACACACACACACACACACACACACAGAGAGAGAGAGAGAGAGAGTCAGAAATAGAACTGCACACTCATAAACATGCAGACATGCAAATATTTCTACACTCTTTCTTCGAAAAGAAATAAACTTTTGCTCATGCTCTTAAAAAAAACTTTAATATCACAATTTCATAATTATCCTCTCTGTCTGCCCATCTGCCTCAGAGTCATTGCTACGATATCTGAATCTGATTCTTTATGAATGGCTTTTATGGCATCAACAACAGGAAATGATTCAGGTGTGTGTGAAACGAACCCACATCACAATGTGGCACGTGCACATTTTTGGGAATTCTGAATCTTTTATCAAATTGAGTCAGTTTGGGCAAAATGGAACCTTCATACTGGACATAGCCGACATTTCTGTTCCTCCGTAACTGGCTCATATTTAATAGAGAGGCACGTTGAAATTGTACATTGATTATGTCCATAAACTGAGACAATCATGAAGCTGAAGGCTGACTGTGTTTATGGAAATGCTTCTGTTGATTCATTGCTGTGTGTATGTGTGTGTGTGTGTGTGTGTGTGTGTGTGTGTGTGTGTGTGTGTGTGTGTGTGTGTGTGTGTGTGTGTGTGTGAAAATGTGCATTAGTGTGACTGTAGCGCTCACAGAGCCGCACTGTTGCCATGACAATGCTACAGGCAAAGTGGGTCAGCAGGCTCCTGCCACACCCCTGTTGGCATGGCAACAAGGCTGGTCCATTAAACCTGAGCAGCACGATGACTCACAGACGGGCGCGCACACACACACGCACGCACACACACACACACACACGCACGCACGCACGCACACACACACACACACACACAGGAAGAGGGGGGTAGGACAGCGTTGTTTGTGTGATTGTGTTTCTATAGGACTGCTGCTCTGTCTACATGCATGACTCCATGTGGGCTTATTACAAAATACTGTGTGTTTGTGTGTGTGTGTGTGTGTGTGTGTGTGTGTGTGTGTGTGTGTATGGGCAAGCTGATATGGACTTTTAAAGAAAGCAGTAGACATTACAGCTGCTTGTGATAGAAAGCAAATAAAAGGCCCAAAACACACCTCTCTTGTCACATGATGTAAATCACACCAACACATACATCACACGGCCTGATCCCACAAAAATATGTGACATAACCACGACAGCTAATTATGCGATCGTGGTACTTCATTATTTTTAAATCACTAAATGAAAATGCCAATGGAACGTAAACAGGTTTTGTTTTGTCATTACATATTAAATGCAACGCTCAAAGCCAGTGACGTAGTTACAACAGGGAGAAAGACTTCTATGGGCAGGAGGGGGCGGAGGAGGGTGAGGGGGAGTAAGGTCCAACGGTCACATGACTTTCCATCAGAAGATCGTGTTTGAGACCGCTGTTGTTGCGTTATTAAGTTCCTGAAGTGTTTAACTGTATTTAGTGGTTTCATTTACCTAACCTAACGCTAGTTTGGTTGCCAAAACTTAAGTTTAACTTATTTTTTTAGTTTGTTTGAATAAAAATAATGTTAGATATTTTGCCTAAACCTAATTTGAAGTTGTTTGTTAACACCACCACCCATTTGTGATTGGTGGCTGGTCATTCTACATATATTTGTGAGATTTTAACGCAATTCAGATCATTTTTGGATGCAGCATCCAGCAGCACGTTGCGGATCTGCTCCTAAAGACGTCCGCAGTGATTGGTGTTCACTTGATTAAACCGACTCGCCCTCACCATGGAGGCTAATGCTCTCCTCTACATGCGAGGCAGCCGTTGGTGAAATACAATAATCTGCATTGAATCTAATTGTTGCACACCTGTTACAGTTGTGCTGAACCATAATGCTAATGAGTCTTTCCGTGCCTCCTACAAGATGCAATGGTCCCTGCCCTCCTAACATTACAGTATACATGTTCACAAGGTAATAAAGATGCATATGTGGCTTGTGGAAGTATTAGTGGACGGGGAGCCTCTGCCCTGCACTGTGGCCTCTACGCTTCACTGTTCTGAAAGAAGACAGATTGCCCTTTATCTGATTGCAATGGCAGCAAATCCCAGTTGGAAAGGCAGCCACACAAGTGAGCATGTCGGCTGAACTCCTGTTGGGGCTTCACTCAAGGCCACTGCACAATGAGACAATGATGCAGGCGGAGAGCCCTATTTGATCACGTCAATCCAAACCGGAGGATGTCGTAGGAAAGACAAAGATCACAGGAGCATCTTCACCAGCGCTGATGAAGGCTACATCCATATCTTCCTTTAAAACCGGGGTTTAAAAAAAAAAAAAAAGATTTAAAAAGGTTTAAAAGGAAACCGATCTTTGCCCAACATGTTTCAGCATCCGTCCATAGTAGCACGCCTGGAAAATAATATCACATGAATATTTGTGTACACTGGGCAAGCGGGTGCTGGTGCAAACAGAAAATAAGTATAATAGTAGTCATTATATTATACTAATATACTTAAGATCTCCCTTAAAATGTTCCTTTATGTACTCAAACAAATGCATTTCATGGAAAGTTTATGAAGTATTATTTTTCAGACTTAGTTTACACTAGATTACGGGTCAATAAGTGGTCAACACACGTCTCACTCGTTTCCTCGGTTTCCTTGTTGTCTACTCGTAGCTCTGCTGGTGTCTGACGTCTTACTGAAAGCATTTAAGCTGTTGTTCTTTATAGTTTCTATGTGGACTTCACGATACATACACGATAATATGCATCAATAAGAAAAGGAAAGTTCTCCGTTTTGTGTCCATTGTCCTCCTCAAAGCCTCAGACCGTGATTTCACACATCTGCTCCGTGGGTCTGATACCGCCGCTGGACACGCGGCTCACTAATGGCTCCAATAACAGCTGCTTCCTCTGCTCGCAGCAGGAGTAGAATTATAAAATGCAGAATGTAACTGCACAACAGACCCAATCAAGTGGCCAACACCGGCGTCTACGTCATCGGTTTAAAGCATATGCAGTTCTGCCTGTCCGCACTATGAGGAAACCTTGGAGGCTTCTAACGCCTTCGTTTTGGCAGTTCAAAGGACAAAACAACTATTTCTGGCAACATTTTGGTTTTAGTTTTATGTGAATGACCTGACCAGATATTGTTATTCGGCCTCCACCCTAATACAGGGGAAATGGATGGAACTTGTTTGTGGTGCTCACATCACTGAAAACATGTTTTATTTGAATAACTTCAAAAATAATGGTAACATCACATTACAGAAATGATGCTGTGGCTCTGGTTTAATCAGATCTTTTCAAAAGGGTCCATTAATGGAGGGAGAACGGTGCTCTAACAGCTTGTTTGCCTCACCGCTCGGATAAGTGGCCTCCAAGTGTAATTTAAAGCTTAGGGCGGTTATTCCCCCACTCATGGATGCATGTATGTACTGGAGATGGAAGTGATATTGATTGTCTCAGCTGACTCTGGGTAAGATGGCACCTAAGAGTGCTCGTGTTGAGCTGCCACAGAGGGATGTACACTCACCTAAAGGATTATTAGGAACACCTGTTCAATTTCTCATTAATGCAATTATCTAATCAACCAATCACATGGCAGTTGCTTCAATGCATTTAGGGGTGTGGTCCTGGTCAAGACATCTCCTGAACTCCAAACTGAATGTCAGAATGGGAAAGAAAGGTGATTTAAGCAATTTTGAGCGTGGCATGGTTGTTGGTGCCAGACGGGCCGGTCTGAGTATTTCACAATCTGCTCAGTTACTGGGATTTTCACGCACAACCATTTCTAGGGTTTACAAAGAATGGTGTGAAAAGGGAACAACATCCAGTATGCGGCAGTCCTGTGGGCGAAGATGCCTTGTTGATGCTAGAGGTCAGAGGAGAATGGGCCGACTGATTCAAGCTGATAGAAGAGCAACTTTGACTGAAATAACCACTCGTTACAACCGAGGTATGCAGCAAAGCATTTGTGAAGCCACAACACGCACAACCTTGAGGCGGATGGGCTACAACAGCAGAAGACCCCACCGGGTACCACTCATCTCCACTACAAATAGGAAAAAGAGGCTACAATTTGCAAGAGCTCACCAAAATTGGACAGTTGAAGAATGAAAAATGTTGCCTGGTCTGATGAGTCTCGATTTCTGTTGAGACATTCAGATGGTAGAGTCAGAATTTGGCGTAAACAGAATGAGAACATGGATCCATCATGCCTTGTTACCACTGTGCAGGCTGGTGGTGGTGGTGTAATGGTGTGGGGGATGTTTTCTTGGCACACTTTAGGCCCCTTAGTGCCAATTGGGCATCGTTTAAATGCCACGGCCTACCTGAGCATTGTTTCTGACCATGTCCATCCCTTTATGGCCACCATGTACCCATCATCTGATGGCTACTTCCTGCAGGATAATGCTCCATGTCACAAAGCTCCAATCATTTCAAATTGGTTTCTTGAACATGACAATGAGTTCACTGTACTAAAATGGCCCCCACAGTCACCAGATCTCAACCCAATAGAGCATCTTTGGGATGTGGTGGAACGGAGCTTCGTGCCCTGGATGTGCATCCCACAAATCTCCATCAACTGCAAGATGCTATCCTATCAATATGGGCCAACATTTCTAAAGAATGCTTTCAGCACCTTGTTGAATCAATGCCACGTAGAATTAAGACAGTTCTGAAGGCGAAAGGGGGTCAAACACAGTATTAGTATGGTGTTCCTAATAATCCTTTAGGTGAGTGTATGCCTCCGCATTGTGTCGGCAGAGCTTCAGTATGTGTATGCAAACCGATCATAAATAAACTTTTTTCTCCATTGTCAATGAAGCTAAGTACAATTCATGGGCAGGGGGATGGTGTTTGTGTCATTGATTTGCATTACTAATCCTCAAATCCTAAAGATCTTGTACTTACCTTATATCATCATTATCATTACATGTAAACTCAACACTGGCTTTCCGAATCATCTTATTAGTATATATTAACATGAACTTGTATTTATGGATTTCATCATACTGAAAGTTAAAATGCTGTCAACCTTACAATCCTGTCCTGTGTCAATGTTTAGGCTGCAAGGAGTGCTGTGAGCGATGTGTGGGCAGCCTGCCCTGGGCCTCGCTCATTGCCACCATTCTCCTCTACATGGGTGTGGCCTTGTTCTGTGGGTGTGGCCACGAGGCTCTGAGCGGCACCGTCACCATCCTACAGAACTACTTCGAAGTCATCCGAGCCCCTGGAGAAACGCTGGATGTGTTCACCATGTGAGTGACCCATCTTTCACCTTTATATTCTGCAGAATTAGAGGACCTAACCTGGGGGTTTTCATGTTTGAGCAAAATGACTTGAAGATGATTTGGGAATTACATTCCACTAATGCCAAACATGACTCATCGCCACCAGAATCACAAGGCAGTCTCTCAGGTGCATTACTGGTAATGTAGTAGCTTATTTGTCCATCACTTTTGCAGGGACCATTTCAGCCTTTTGGGGGCCTTTCTAATAAACACACAACAATTGTTATACATGGAAATAAACAGTGTGAATGTAAGTTATCTTAATATACATAATATGAGGAAAAGTCCGACCCACTTCAAAAACCAAGCTCCCCCCCAAAAAAAAAAAAAAAATCCAGATCCGGACCCATCCTCCATCTTTAATTATTATCTCTGACTTATATTATGCCTACAAATAACATTTCAAGATGCAGTCCAGCATAAAATACACAATAACTTATTAATTAATCCCTGTCACTTGTGTGTGTGTGTGTGTGTGTGTGTGTGTGTTCTCTGCACAGTATCGACATCCTGAAGTACATCATCTACGGCCTTGCAGCTGGATTCTTTGTGTTTGGGGTGCTGCTGCTGGTTGAGGGCTTTTTCACCACGGGAGCGATCAGGGATCTCTACGGGGAGTTCAAGATCACGGCCTGCGGACGCTGCCTGACTGCATTCGTAAGAAACATTTGTAACCCGCAGATTTACTTTGATTTACTTTGACTTGTAACAAAAATCGTATGGTTACACATTCAGATAGGGCGCTTGTAGCAAGATGTTTTTGGGTATAAGTGACCATTATTTAATACATATAAGGATATGTAAGACTAGCCAAATTATATTTTATCATATATTTCATATTGTATCATATTTACCAAAACCAACAGTGAATTGTGAATTGTACTAACTAAGTAGTTCAGGTTAATCTCATGGAATTATGATTTTTCAAAAATGGGATAGGGTAATAAATCACTTGATCAATCTTGATTCTTAATTTAGTGCCTACCATATTTAGTCAACAGGCCAACAAGTTCAAACAAAACCAGCAACGTGTCAGTACTCTACGATAAATGCTGCTTGCAGCTTTAATGTATTTGGTTTACCAGTTTTTTTATATTCTTTTAAGCATCATGACAGCGACAGTCTACATTGTCTATATTTACCTAAGATGCATTGGTGTTTTTTCTGTATACAATATATCACTGCTCAAGGCTTTGTGGTGTTTAAGAACATTCTAATAAACATATTATACACAAAGAAATTGCACAAACGCCCCTTAGCACTCAAGGATACAGTGATCAGAATTAGGTAGTGACCTTTGACCTCACATCTGTCCCATTCTCGTAAATGTGATATCTCAGAAAAGAGATAAAAAGAGGACATTTCTTTTGGCACAAATGTTCATTTGGACTGACGGAGGAAGTGATTCAAACCGGGTGGTCAAAGGTCACTGTGCTCTCACAAACACATGTTAGAAGATACTTTCCATTCTAAATGCAGTATATGAAGGAAATCACTCCTTTGATTATTAGTTCTGAATACCTGTCAATAAGCCACCTTTACCATAATTAGTCATTTCTCACAGTTTTAGTGTGTTTAAAGATGAAAAACACAACACAAAATCTGTCACTCAATATGTCTGTTTCCTGTGTTTGCAGTTGATGTTCCTGGCCTACCTGTTCTTCCTGGTGTGGCTCGGCGTGACAGCGTTCACCAGCCTGCCGGTCTTCATGTACTTCAACGTTTGGTCCATGTGCCAGAACACCAGCTTGGTGGAGGGAGCCAACTTCTGCCTGGACCTGCGTCAGTTTGGTGTGTGAAGTAGATGGAATGATGTGTTGTATACTGATCTATTGTAATATACATAGTGAGTCCCATCTTAGCATTCTCTTGTGCACTTAGTGACATTTGACCTTTGCTCTGTTGGGCATATTCCAAAATCCAGTAGTAAGAAAGTAATATGTAATATGAACATCATTTATCTGTAAGGCAGACTCAGCATTGTATATGCTTGTATGCCACAAGGCATACAGAACGTATGGTGAACTTTCAACGCGTTCGTATTCAGTGGGCTGAGGGCAGTAACTCTCTTTTATCTTTCTAAGGTCAAACTTTTGAAAGAAACAACTCTATTTCCTCCCTTTAGGAGTTATTAAAGCGAAAATGGTGTTCTTCTCCACAGAAGTTGTGTTGAGTGCCAGTGAAGAAATATCAGTTCTCATAATGCTGGATGGTGCTTGGGCACCAATATTAATGAAATAAGCACAGATTTCCACTCTCTTTGCAATTGAGAACACACTGCTTTATGGTTCTTAAACCACACAGTATGAAAATAATGATTCCTTCTCATACACTTTTATACATGTTTCCAATGCATATTGTATTTTAACAACATATTATGATTATATATTATTTTTCAGCTCTGTCCACCATCTTATTCTCCGAGTGCCCACATAAAAACACACACATAAAACACACACCCAGAGGCATTTGGGTGTGTGCATTTCCAATGTTTTTAACTGCAAATGGGCCTCCAGTCAGCAAACTAATTAAAGTATTTAATAAACATCTCTCATGGAAAATTATTACACTTCACTTGAAAATAATTGCTGTTCATGAAGGTTTGGATTCCAAACTGAGATCATTTCCAGGTCACTGGTAATGGTGGTCATACAGTACCAATGAAGCAGACATGCCAGTCCATTTCATTAATGAAGAATATATATTTCTAATACTTCTGTTGATCAGGAGCGGTGACCATCTCTGAGGAGAGGAAGCTGTGTACCGGTTCTGAGAAGTTCTTCAAGATGTGTGAATCCAATGAGGTGAGAAGAAACCATACAGACAGCAAATATGATGTGTGACCTTATGGCAAATAGTAGAACAATGTAAACTCAACCAGAAATGGCTTGTGTTGTGTTCCAGCTGGACTTAACCTTCCATCTATTCGTGTGCACACTGGCGGGAGCAGGAGCTGCTGTCATCGCCATGGTGAGGACCATTATTCTCACATCCAATTACTAATAGCCGCTGATTGCTCTGAGGGTAAAATTACAAAAGGGAAAAAATGCTCATAAAGCTGAAACAGAACTCCACCAGTATTTCAGAATAACAGTGGTCCACAAACTGAGCTAACTAGGAGGGTTCGGAATCTAACATCTTTAGAAAAATGGGCTACACTTCAACATGGGGTTTAACCTGGCAAACCCACTGCTCAAGGTAATACCATTTCACTTTTGAAGGCAGTGTCTGATGGTCACGGTAGCCGCATCCCCCAAAGTCCCCCCAGTATGCTCGCCGTGCTTGTAGGTAATACGTCCCAATCATCGTTGTGTGCAGCTTTAATTATTATTAATATCGTACGACGTTCTGTGGTGCACCTCAGTGGCATCAGTCTCTGGCTGAAGGGGCTCTGATTTAACTTCAGTCTATCATGCAGGGGATCAGAGGCACCGTCCATAATACTGACTAGTTCCCTCAGCATCCTCTCACCATACCACCCCCAGGACAGAACCAGCTTTCCTGATGAGCTGATTCAGTCTATTAGCACCAGCCGCCTCCACCCTACTGCCCCAGCACTCTGCAGCTAATAATAGAAGATAATGCTGGTCACGAACAAATGCTAAAACATCTGCACTATGCTTCTGCAGACGTTTAAAGATATGAGTCTCCAGAGAAAGTACAGAGCCTCTGTGTCTTAGTCCAGTCCATCCCATTGTCTTTGTGGACGCCCAGGTATTTGTAATCCCTGAAAATGTCCACCTCTGTTCCCCTGATGCTGACTTTAGTCTTTGTGATGTTGAGTTGCATGTGATTAAAATTCACACAACTCCAGGCAGCGGCCCTCCACAGTGCTGTACTCAGCCTCCGGTCCCCTGCTGATGGAGGTTCTTCTCCTGCTGGTGGGATGTTGATCATATAGAGCACATGTGTCAAACTCAAGGCCCGCGGGCCAAATGTGGCCCGCCACGTCATTTTATGTGGCCCGCGACGACTTGGAAGGCATGATCACCACCGTGGACCCGTTTTCAGTCTGTCAAGGATCCGTTTCCGGTTCGTCGCGTACCTTTGCATGGGCAATATAAAAATCCTGTGATTTTATTTTGAAGGGAATTTTGAATGCAGCAGAGTGCGTCTATTCACACTCCTCAGTACTGCGTTCACAACACACTTGCATGAG
Organism: Cottus gobio; assembly: GCA_023566465.1. Lineage (NCBI taxonomy): Eukaryota > Metazoa > Chordata > Actinopteri > Perciformes > Cottidae > Cottus > Cottus gobio. The sequence goes on from CM042219.1 coordinate 3,802,021, forward strand.
TTTACACACGCACTATTTGTGATAGTTCACTTCATTCCCGACCTTTTTTTATGTTTGTGCATGAAAGCACTGCTGAGTCTGTTAAAAAAGGCTGAAGTTATAAAATGATTATGTGTGTTGTATTACTTTGTGTCCTTAAGATGCACTTTTGGGTTTTTAATTGAGTGTAAAAGGGAATATTTCAAACTAGTTTTTTTGTGTTGGCATGTGAGATTCTGTACCATTTCAGGCTCAAACTGCACCATCTTTTCATTAAATCCATTTGAGAAGTTAAACATGTTCCTTGCTTTGGATCTCGGGTCATTCAGGGGTGATGGTGCAGCCAGACCAGTAGAACCACTGCCCCAGACCACATGCATGTTATTATTGGCTAGTTATGTCCTTCTCAACTGTGACCAAAAAAGCTTTGAACAAAGTTAATATAACAACGATTGTTTGATCTTTGTCTTTGTTATTTTCTTCTGTTTTAAGTTTGATCTTTGATAGAGTAATGTGGGTTTATACATACATATACATACATACATATGTATACATGTATATAAATGCATGCACAATATTTTTACACTTGAATAAACAATACAAAGACAGTTATTTAACAATATGTTCGGTAGTAGTTAAATTTATACAGTGTTAGTTACAACCGGCCCTTTGAGGGCGACCATGATGCTGAAGTGGCCCGCGGTGAAAATGAGTTTGACACCCCTGATCTAGAGTATGTGAGACATAGTAATGTGACAAAGAGTCCTTTTCATATGTGCCCTTTAGGCCACGGGTTCCCAGACTTTTCCATGCTAAGTAATAGCATGAGATTCAATATTTCTGTTTCCAGTGATAATTATTGTTTGTCATTTTATTAAATACAACAAAACACAATATAATACACCATAAAAATGTGCTGTCCTGTATGTGGTCCATAGGGGGCACCATAGTTCTACAATAAAGTTGCCTTTGTCTCAAACCTGCACCACAGAAACAAAATATTTCTGTTCCCTCCCAAGAAATGAAAAGTGTTCACAATAGAAAAGTGGGTTTCAAATATTTCATTTAAATGTCATATTCAAACATGCTATAACATTTCAGTCAGTTTAGTTCTCATCCATTCCTCCATCTGGCTCATTAACCGTTGAATGTTGCATTTTAAAGAGACTTGCAGACATTTTCTCCAAAAGAGTCAAAACTGCATGCACCTCAGAATTATTGTTGTGTCCAAACACCTGGTATCTATGGTTTCAGCAGACTTTGTCCATGCTCTGCCTCTCATTGATGCACCATTTGGACTGAAGATGTCAGTATGCGCAAAGGAGCCTGGGTCACTTCCTGGGTCACTTCATGAATCAACCGTGGCTTTTCCTCTCGTCCCCCAGGTCCATTTCCTGATGGCTCTCGCCGCTAACTGGGGCTATCTGAAGGACGCCAGCCGGATGCAGAAGTACGAGGACATCAAATCCAAGGAGGAGCAAGAGCTGCATGACATCCACTCTACGCGCTCCAAAGAACGTCTCAACGCCTACACATAAACACACACCTACGAGGGAAACAACGCACACAAACACACACACCCATACACACACACACACACACACACACACACACACACACAGGCCTGACAAAAGCCTAAGGATAGCGAAAACACACAGCACACACATGAAAGAAAAGAAAACGACCAACATACATTTAAAGACACAAATTAGGACATAATTAATTAGGCCAAAATAATATGATGACATAAAAATGATTTAAAAAAAACACACCATGCAGTAGATCATTGGCTCAGGTGATCTGTGCTAACACTTTAGCATCCGCTCTGTTGGTTTGCTTCATATTCGTATTAACCCTGACTTTGACCTTTGAGTGCCGTTTTTACCATTACCTTCAGAGTGAACAGCCCAGGAAGTGGGTCTGGTGCTGGCAGATGGCATCCTGCTAAAAGTCCCTGATAAGAAGCTCCATTATTACCTGATCGCTCAATTCAAATTGTTCCTAAAAGGAAACCTGGCTCCATCGACTTCACTCTGAAGTCATAAAGGCCTAAGTTTACCAGGACTGGCCTCTACCGTTTTGGGCCTAAGCTTGCCCTCCCCTCCCCTTCTAACCCTAATTACCCAAAGTAGCTTTGCAGTGTGTGAATGTGCAGAACAATCAACTGGGACTGGCTTAAATAAACCGAAATAACTCTGGAAAAGGTACGAAATAATTTGTGAAACAAAAGACAGTATGTGTACAATAAAGCACAAGAAACCTACAAGAAATAATAACGACCGGAAGAACCCAAAGATTGTTTTCCAATTTTAATTCATTGTTTGTGGTCTTGACATCTGATTAGATTGGGCCATCTGTGCTTTTTTAAAATTATTTTTTGTATGTGCAAATATCTTGTTCAGATGCACGGTGATCATCATAGCTTGCTGCAGAACCGCTACGAGCTGTTAGCATGGCACACTGAAGTCAACAATCTACAGCAGACACCCGTTAGGTGTCCACGAGCTCGCCTCGTAATGTGGGGGCCGTCCCACCGGGCGATGCCCTGTATCCGCCCGCCGGCACCCAAATCTGCAGTACAGACATCCAGACTTCATCCACACACACACACTCACGCACACACACGTAGATGTGGCTGATTGGTTGGTGTTGTGCAGGCAGTGTTGTATGTTGTTGTCATGCTGTGTCGTGTCGTTTCGCCACATTATGATGACTGCTATTGCAGAGGAATATGGTCCCCAAGGAAATGTGTGCCTCCCAGGTACAAATGGGTAGCTTTGATAAGCCCCTCCCCCTTCTCTTTTTGACTCCCCCCCCCCCTCCAACCCTAGCCATCCTCTTTCTCCACCATGTGACCCTGTTCATCTTGAGCCCAGTTTGATTAGCTGTTCCACAGATTCTTGTTCCGCATACTGACCGGTACGTCCCACAAGTGGCCATTTGTGGTGCAGGAGGTTTTTTTTTTTAAGAGTTGATTGTAATTGTAATAATGAAACCATATGCTGATTGAGGAAACCCCCTCAAATGGAGAGGAAATCCCATTGCTTTATTTATACTGTATATGATATGTCGGGCTCCTTCAGGTCGCTTGAACTTTGGGAGTAAAACCACTTCCAATTTTTTCAAATTTGAAAGCGGCCATTTCAAACACCTAATGAAACAGGGCTTCGTGTTCTCCCCCTCATCCCAGTTTGTATAAACAGACGATTTGTCCTCAGAAAAAGCACACCTTAGCAGCATTACGTCTTGTTCTCATCAGTCTGATAACTAATGTCTTTTCTCACTTTTTAAAATGTTGCCACATTTTTTTATCAGTAATATATATGTATAATATTAGCCTTGTTTTTTTTTCAAATGGGGCAGCTGTGGGGTTTTATCTCTTTCACATTTTTATGTAACGATTCTGTGTTTCAGTGGTTCTGCACACAAACAAAGATACGCACAAACACACACACACACACACACACACACACACACACACACACACATGCGTATACACCAATCGTCGTCTTGAGAGTTTCAATTCTCTCATTTATGTTTTATTTTGTACACAAGCCCCAATATACGACGGCATATCATGGCCATTTTAGAAAAACAATAAAAATAAAAAATAGTCAAAATTTCCATGATTTATAAGAAAAAAAGGATATTCTCTGAGATTTAAGGTGACTTGTCTGTAAATCTGCAATTTGCAATTTTATTCTGAGAGAATATCCATTTTTTTCTAATAAATTCACAAATGTAATCTGAGAAATTCTGAGTTATTTCTCGGAATATAATAATAAGTTTAATAAGTTTATTTGTTATAGCACCTTTCACAGACAAAGTCACAAAGTGCTTCACATTGGTAAACATTTGAACAAAACATGTTAAGTTATAAAACCAAAAAGACTAAAAACAATCATTACAACAATTTCAGCATGACACCAAAAAATTACATACATCAATCAAAAGCAAATGTAAACAAGTGCGTCTTCAGCTGCTTTTTAAAAGCTTCAAGCGAGACTGCTGAACGCAAGACAATCGGAAGGGCGTTCCACAGGTTTGGAGCCACCGCTTCAAAAGAGCGGTCACCTCTAGTTTTTAAGCGAGTGCGTGGGACAGCCAGTAATCCCTGGTTAGATATATGGGTGTGGGGGGTGATAGATAATATCACCCCCCACACCCAGGCTCCATAATTATTATAATTTTGATTTACCTACAATGGCCCTAATACACCGTCTAACTAATGTGACCAAAATAACCATTCATTTGTACGTTGATTTTGTTAAAAATCCCTGAAAGGAATTCTGGGTGGTGTTCTGGGTACAGGAGAGGCATCGTGAGGTTGTGAAGGTTGAGCTCTGAGCAGGACGAGTTTCAAGATGGAGGATCATTTTCCTGCTTTCCCTCTTATGAAGAGTTTGTTTGAGTTTGAAATGAATAAGATGGAATGCTGTAACTTGAGAGTTGGGAATACTGACTTATAAAAGAAAGAAAAAGGTCTGGAGGCTCTGAGGGAAGCAGGAAAAGGAGGTATTGGGAATGAAGGCCGAGGTGAATGAAGTCCCAGTTTATACGCTCTTGGTAAACATTACTGGAGAGCTTTGTGGTTTTAAGAATGTTCCCAGTTTGTATTTGGCGTCTTAATAAGGTCCTCATGTGCTTTTATACTGGATGCTGCACACTTTCTCCTTTTTATATCAGCAGAACCTTAAAATTAGGGGTTTCAAAAAGGATCAACTGAAATATCATCACCATTCTGAATGAGATTATGATTTCTGATCCCAGTTCCAACCCAACCTTTACGTGCTGCTGCTGTTTTTGAGAGGCCAGTCAGACTTCCAAGTCAGATCTGTGAGCGGGAACAACTTTAAACTTGAACTGGAATTGATTTAGTTGTTGTCGTTCAAATGCCGTTTATACAGCACTTCTGATTTAAATACAAACGCCAGTGTGCGTGACTGTGATGTTTGTATTTGTTTTGTTAGGTTTAGTCAGTCGTTAGAATAGGAGCGCCATGTGGAATGTCCTGCTTAGCTGGGAAGGAATGGGAGGATTCTCTATCTGCCAGTAGGGATGACTGAGAGGGATCCAGCTTATCTTCAAGAGTACTGTGATGATGATGATGATGATGATGATGCTGATGGTTATAGTGGTGATGACATTAGTATTTGAAGGGTTTGATTTGATGAGACTACCAGCACACACACACACACACACACACACACACACACAGCCATTACTCTGAGCCGAAATTCATCGCTCTTTTACTTTTCACCTATTACATTTCACTATTTTATTATCAACTTTTAATCTTTGAGACTTTTTAAATGTGAAATCATTTAATTCAAAAGAAAGTAAATGTGTTTTTTTGGGGGTTTTGTTTTTGTGGTCAGTATTAAGCACTGTACCTACACTAACTCTGTAAAAAGATATACATATATGTGAAACCGTTGAGGTGAGCAGCCGGGGTGAAGGATGTCCTCGTGGTTACAGAGTCTGGAGAAGGCGGTGGAGTCCTGATGTACTGAGCCTCTGCTACTGAGACAGCTGCTTTTACACACACATGAAAGCACGTGCAACACAATGGTTATCCAAAAGTAGAAGGAGAAACTGCAAGCAGATTTTCACCTGGGAGTGGATATATTGGCTAATTTAAAGGTAGCATAAATATAAATATCTAAAACTTTGGGAAATGTGGCACAACTCAATAAATATAAATGCACAATAGTTATTTGTAGTAATCGAGGTTTAAAACATGCAATAACACCTGTTGAGTCCTTTGTATTAGTCATAAGACGGCTCCGATGAAAAATGTGTGTTTTTATTCATTGGAGACAAAAAGCTAATCAGAAAGCTGTGTTTACAAAGCGCACCAGACATATCCTCCTCACTCGATGCCAAGCTGATGAGGCCAGCCAACAGAACATGCAGGACCACCTTCAGAGGCTGATACAGCTGCTGCTCGGTGGAATCTCATGTCTTCCAGCTTTAAAGCTCAGCTGGAACCCGGCTCTTTGTGTTGTGTAAAATCAGCTGAATTTGACAAAAAACAAACAAACTAAAAACGATTAGCATCGGCGTCAGGGAAGGGAGACTCCCCCAGACTCGTCTCTTGTTCAGGTGTCTCTTGGCTGCATACAGTCAGTATTTTTAAGGGTCTAGTTTTACAGTAACAGTATTCTATCATTTCATTGCCTGACAATGGATGTTTTGTCAGTGTTTTTAACTTCAGATACATGAAAAAAGTTTTTTGTGCACTTATTGACCATTTTAAGCTCTCTCTCTCTCTCTCTCTGCCTCCCCCCCTCTCTCTCTCTCTGCCTTCCCCTCTATCTCTCTCTCTCCCTCCCTCTCTCTGCATCTCTCTCTTATTCTTGGTGTGTAAGTGCATTGAGATCCCCGTTGTGGGACCTGTGTATAGTCTTGCAGCATTGGTTATTATCTGAAGACATAACAACGATGAAAACAAATGAATTCATAATAATGAAGATACAGTAATGTTATTCTAGGTATATATATATAAAAAATACAATGAATCTAGTTGTTGTTTGTGGCATGGTTATGCATTCAATGGTCATAATTTCAATGATTAAAACAATACAAAAAACATTATTTTCCACTGGCGCTCTTCTGCTGTTTTTGTTTTGTTGTTTTTATGTTTTTTTTGCGTGCAGCATCGCAGTTCTTGTCGCTAATGGTGTTGCTAAGCTAGCTTGCTTGCTCAGTTGTTTACCACCGGAGCAATATATTGTAGCAGTTTGTCGAAATCAAGAAATCCACACTGTACATTTCTGACATACAAGTGCATGAATCAATGGTTGCAAGTCTTAAGTGATATGATCATGGTGTTGTTTATTGTTTATCCTAATAATTGCTCCGGCCACCAGTTATGATGCACCCACCTCTGCTCTCATCCTCTTCTTTATTCTGGCCATTTAGATTCAAATCTCACCATTCAATTTTTTTTTGGACCATATTTAAATTCAAAAGTTAGCCAGGTCAGATTTCCTGTGGGCCATGGATTCATAATTAAAGCTCCATGTAACTTAGGAACAAGCACAGCCGCCCAGCTCACACATCCATAATGATGCTAAGGCAATATTAATATTTCAGTTCACTTTAAAAAGCCTTTTTAAATCTGCACAATCCCATTTAAAGGTGAAGAATGAGGCCTGGTCGTAAGCAGCCGGGACTGAGACCTGGCAGATAACAGATCTCCACATGGGATATGACCTAAAATAGATGAGAGAATATGTATAATATGTACTTCTTCAGCAAAAATGTCAAAATGGGTCCTCTCTGCCAGGCGGTACCTAAATGAAGACAAATCTGATATTTTCTGTTTACACTTCCGTAAGAAGCTGTCAGTCAGTGAGCGGATACGAGCTGCTCTCTCAATTTGTTCAAGTCTTTTCATTTTCTCTCTAACCCTCGTCTCCCTGTACGATGAATATGTTCCGACGCCTGAACGCAGCAGAACAAGGTTTAACTTTTACCATATCATCCTGACCGCATGCATTTGTGACTCAGACCAGAAAGCATGCATTTCAATACCATAAATTCATATTTCTAACCCTCAGTGAAAACATATTTGATCGGTTTTTGACTGTCTTTGCAGCTATAAAGCTATATTAAACATGAAGAACCTCGATCCTCTGTGCTATTCAGCCCTCGTTCAACGTGAACTGATGATGTCAGTTTGTGACCTGAAACTGATCATCACACGCATTATGTCAGGCTGCACATTTGGAATAGGTTTTCTTTCTGTTTCACCATAAATTCTTGACTTTTTGTACTTCACTCTGAACGCTAACTAGCAAGCTTCATCTGATTCACTCCTCCATTTTTGTACATATCTGTGCCAACAGCTTGGGCAGACAGTGGCTTTTTTATTTGTAAAGACATACATTTGCTTGCATATATAAATAAAATGAAATAATACACTTGTGTTCTTGTTAATGAGGGAATCTTTTGAGTTTGCTATTTCATTTCCCAATATAGACATTGTGTGGTTTTCTAAAAGACTTTGTAGATAATTTTAACATTTTACAGAGTTCTATTGATTATAAAAAATAATGAACGATGTATGTGCATCCTACTGTATGTATCCTTTGTTGTGTTTTTTGTATGTTGTGATAAAAGTAATGGCACCTAATCACAGTTACATGCTCCATGTGTGGACATTTGTGCCAAATTTGAGGAAATTCTCTCAAGATGTTCATGAGATATTCACAAGAATGGGACGGACTTGAGGTCACTGTGACCTTGACCGTTTACTTTTCCCCACCAGCTTCTGAAAAGTTCATCCTGGAGTCCAGCTGGAAGTTTCTGTCTAATTCTAAGAAATTTCCTCCAGAGATATCACATTCATGAGAATGAAATAAATAGACTGAATGGCAAAAGATGTTTGTACGGATGAAAACTAAATTGGGAGAACGCATCAAAAAGAATTCTTCATACCCTTAAATAAATACATATAATTAAAAAAGGTAAATATTGCATTGCAATGTCCACATAGATTGCGTATTTTGAGGACTCATTTCTGTAAAGGAACAAATCATAATTACCCTCACAAGGTAATTTGGCACTGATACAGATCTTCTGATTGTTGTATTGTCCTGTTGAAACTCACAGATGTAATACTGATGCCTCTCTATGACCTGCATGAGTAAACGAGACCATCAGAGTAAAGATTGGTTATTCCTAGGACGAGTGACCGTCGCTGCTTCACCCGTCCTCGCTGGAAGCCAGTCCTCGTGCTGGAGGCCCGGTCCCTGTTGCCCAGGAGAACCAGTACCAGGACTGTGCTGTTGAATGCAACAAACAGCGACCTTTCAGCCAAGAGAGTGCTAGTTGTTCCCCGTGTGAAACGAGAAGTCAATGAAGATGTGTTTATCACAGAACTAGAGCACCTTAGTAGCATCACCTCCGTGGCTATTGTAACGATGATCTATTCCTCAACCTAACTAAGTAGTTTTATTGTCTTAACCTAACTGATCTTTCCTGTGAAAACTGAAGTTTTTTTTTTAAAAGACACATGGTACTGGCTTTTGTAGGAGATGAGATATTCTGACACCTGCTGTATGAGGATACGTTGCAGCAGTGTTAGTGATACAAATGATGTTGCTCACAAAAAAAAGTAGGAAGGAGGACTGGACTTCACCAGTTATACAGCACTATATACATTTTATTCATAACATCATTATAACATCACATAATAGGCTAACACATATGTATTTCACAGTTTGATATAATGCTTTATGGCATAACAAAAATACTATTATGTATCACTGGGTATAAATATCGTAAGTCCATGCATTTTCAAAATATTTACAAGATATTTTTTAATTGTTGCTATATTATTAAAAATGCACAGCTGCTGGCACGTATTAATGCAATAGGTGAAAATAGTTGGAAATCCTTGGAATGATGTCACTTGGGTCAGTGACATCATACAAGGTTGAAAATCCTGTCTATCTAGTTTAAAACAAGTGAGCTTACCAGACCACTAGAGCCCATTCCTCAACTCGGCTCGGGGCTCTGCTACTACATGCACAACACACACAACTGTCCACCATGAGTCCAGTAATGTTATTAGGAGTGCAATGCTGAGAAATGCGGCCCAGTAGGAAAGGTAAAGTTAGTGAGCCCACTATAATGTGTTTGTTGCAATAGCCTATTTTTGAATAGCCTGTCACACAGCCCTATTTGTTTTCTTTAGAAATAAGGAGTAGTAGTTTTTATACAGATCCCTACACTACAGTAGGCATAGTGTTTATCAATGAATTCCAGTCTCTAGCAGTCACTATACAAAAACATGTCAACTAAATTAAATGAAGCCCAGGTTTTCGTAGATTACATCATCAAGAGACTGGTCTGTGGCCTCTGTTGTGCTCATGCTGGCAGGAAGCAAGGTAGAGGAGGAAGAGCAGGAGGAGATAGTGTTAGAGGATGCAGAACGACTAAGTGGTGGTGTTGTTTTGCAGACTTGGGCATAAAGATGGGCAAATGGATCTGGTTTGCTTTCATTTTCATGAGAAACTTCCTCCTTCTTGCCCATGGGCTCAGTATAAATGGGTTCATTGTCTGCAAAACGATCAACCTTTCCTTTGCTCTGAATTTCAGTTGGTTTATTCTGGACTGGACTGATTTTGTCGTACACCTCCGAGTAGACTGGATCTGGGTAATTGATGGTAACACGGGGCGATGGAGCCCGGGACTTAGTAGGCGGAGTGATGGCCTCCTGTGAGCTCAGGGGTTTGAGCGGGAGAACACTTGCAGGGTCTACATACAGAGCCATGGCTGGTTGGGCTTTCGGTACGGATTGAATGCAATCAGCTGGGTCAGCATATACAGCTTCTGATTGGCCTCCAAGATGACCTCCAGAATGGCTGCCATGTGTGGGGACCAGGGGAAGAGGCATGAGGGTGATCGGAGGTGGCTGCACTGATACACTCTCTGACAAACCAACCAAATCCCCTTGAGCATGTGCACTCTCTTGTAAAGCAGCAGATTTACTTCCCTGTGTCCTCAGTGTGTTGTCCAGAATGGCAGCCATACTGGTCACGTCTGGTATTTTGGGGAGAGGGGAATGAGCCCGTATATTTGCTACCATGACTTTCTCATCTTCTTGGTTTTGGTTGCCTAAAGTAAGGGCAGAAGTCTTTCGATTGATGGTACTCTGAATCAGGGAGAATATGGTGTCAGCCTGCTGTGTCTCAAAGGTAAACGTTCCAGGACCAGAGTCACAGCGTCTACCTGCTTCAATGGTGAAGGCCAGCTGGTAAGAACAAAACAAAGAGCCACATAAGCATGTTCATGTAACCAGCAATCCTAACTAAGAATGAGCAGCAATCCAAATCCAAGTTATAATTTCTGCCAGTGTGAAAATTGTATGATTCGGTTTTAATTGATACCCATCAATGGGAAGTTGGGAATGTCAATGATTATTGAAAACCTTACCTTGTCTTTTCCATATCGTCTCAGCAGTTCGTACGACCATTCTCTAACAATGTTCTTCTTCTGTGTTTCTCTCAGCAGTATCGCCTCTTGCCCCACCTGCAGCCAGTATGACCCCTTCAGGCCGCATCGTGTCGCTGCATCTGTCCTCTGAACCGTCACCCAGAACTCTGAGGCTGCAGAGAATATTTGTCATTGCAACAACTCGTAGTTTGATGAAGCCAATCGCTGTTTGATTACGTAAAGGAAACATACTAATAAATAGATTGATCACCTTCAACATAATAAAATAAATGTATCAAGTTTAGGAGTTACGGAAATTGATCCAAAACAAGACTTTCTTCAATGTACAGCAGAACTGGACAACAAAGAGTTTGAGGGATAATAAGATAACCGTTTCAATAAAAGAAGGTAACCAATGACAGCTGGTGAGAGGAAGGGAGCAGAAATAATGAAACACACGGACAAATACATGAGAACAAATTATTTACCTTCATCTACTGAGGCATATATCTGGTTCTCCTCCATTTTGAGCTGATTAGAGTCTGAGCCAACACCTCTCTGAGAGAGAGAGAGAGAGAGAGAGAGAGAGAGAGAGAGAGAGAGAGAGAAAATGCAAGAAAAAAAAGTTGATTGTAGACCAGGCATTGTATAAAAACTGATAAATATACTAGCTACAGAATACTCTACGTACCTCTGGCCTGGAATAACAATTATCAAGTTACTATCAATGAACACAATTAACGTTATTTGGGTTTCCCCCTCACCTGAAACGTGCTGTGACTCAGCTTTTCCACCCACCCAACGCAGTCCTCTTTGAGTGTAGCAAACACCATCGTTCTGTCCCGTGTCTCCACACAAAAGGCTGCCATGTTCTCCTGCAAATGGCACAGATAGCAGCTTATACTACATATTTAACTATCACTTGTACATGAAACATGATAAACAACCAGAAAGACTGACCATGGGACAGGCCTCTGCGTGTGGGGGGAGCCTGAGGACACTGATCAGCTCAGACAGGCGGACCACCTTCAGCTTCCTGTCCACATGAGGCTGGTAGTGTCTCCTGACCCCAGACACATGGTCGCCTCCACCTTCGTCACCATAATGGAAGAACAGGATGCTATGTTAAGATTATTCATTGAGGAAACCAAGCACATAACCTAAAATAAATGTCCATGAATACCAACTTCAAAAGCTCTACCATAAAGTCAAAACACACACAAAACCCAATTTTTCACAGAACCACGCAAAAGTCATATGGGACCCCAACGTCTAACGTACTTGGGGGACATCTCAGTATTAGAAGTCTTCTACTGTTGGATTCAAATCTGGACTTTTTATGCATCAGTGAAAGGTGGCTTCACAGCAAGATTGTAGCTACTATCATCAACGTGTATATGTTTTAGTAAAGATAGAAATACCAGAAGAGGAGGTAGAGTAGTTATTTATAAAAGGGATTAATTTAATAATCCAGAAATTGAGTTTGGTTATGACGTCTCCATTGAATTTGTAGAAATAAATGTTTATTTATCTCCAGAGATGCACGTCTGTAGTTTGTTTTCCACATCCCTCCCACATGTGACACTGGATGTTATGGTAATTAAGAAAAACTGCTCAGAATGATTCATAAAGTTAAAGTCATTAAAGTGATGATTTTTGGTGATTTTAATATTAACTGGTGAGACAAGAAAACTAGAAAGAAACTTTCGTTCACTGTACTGGGACAAATAGTGATTGAGGTAGAAAAGGTACCTACCTCCCATATCCTGGATTTCCAGTCGACCCACTTCACCGCTACTGGGGGGAAACAGAGACAACCACACCGGCTTCCATTTCTGAGAAGAGAGACCAAGAAGTGGTTAATGACAGAGAAAATTCATGGTTGTTCTAACTCACTTTGCTGTCTGCTGGACTCCATCTGTAATACTCGCCTCCAAGCAAGAGCATGCAGTCACCCTTTAGAAAAGTGTAGTCAGCATATCTGGCCGTGCCTACCCAAATACATGCAGACCCCACAGGAAGGAACGCAGCACACAGCGCTGCTCGACATCCTCTCTCCTCAGCGAATGCTGATTTGCCCAGTGAAAGCCTCCTTCCAAGGATGGAGTCTCAGCTTCAAGAACTTCATGAGTGCCTGTCATGTGCCGGCCTTGAAGTGCCTTGGCATGGACCACACAGAGAACGCTCTCAGTAACCACCAGCCTGCACGGCCTGCTGAGCGCTGCCCAGGCTAGCTGCAGCTGCTAACGCTCCTCCGGGGCATTTTGACCGCCCTGCCTCCTCAGTCATTCTGGACTGAAGAATCGGCCCAATTATCTGATTTAGGGAGTCGCAACAGCTGTGGGCCATGTGATGTCTCTCGCCACTGAGGGCTCATCTTGGGATTTCATCACGCAGCGTCTTAAACGCCTGGAGGAGGAGAAATCTCAACTGAGATGAAATAAGATAAAATGAGGTAGAACTGTATTCATCCCAAAGAAGATTCATTAAAGATTACAACAAAAGAATAGCAAAAAAAAACATGGAATAAAAACATAAACATAAGCTCACTCAGTTTAATCTTTCAAAAACATCAGACCGCCTTGGGGGTAATCATGTGTTCCGGTGGTCAGAATCAATAGAAGACCCAGTGATGTCAATATTCAAAACATTCAGCACTTTCTGAGCTTCAAAGTCAAAAACAAATAATATGTGAATAAAGAAACACCATAAATATGAACATAAACCATAAGTATGACTCAAAGTGACGCAAAAGTGGCTTGAGAATGCACCCAAGTTTGAAGATATGCCATTTAAAATCAATAGCAAGAAGCTACACACAAAAACTCTACAGTTTCGGAATTCTTAGAACTTCTGAGTTCCCCAATACCACCAATATACTGTATGAACGTATTCTCTATGTTCTTCACAAGGGCGTTCTGTATATTATACCTGTCGAAATTATTGAAATAGACCTTGTACGTGTGGAGATAATCAATATTTAGTTTCGGCTGCAACACATTCACAATCTTCGCCAAAAAATGTCTGGTGTGCAAAAGGATGGATCTCCAAACAGGAACAAGGGATTGGGCCATGATCAAGATGTCTGCTGGAAGTGGTGAAGCGTTCAGGGACCTCTTCAGTGGCTATAATTTATTTTACTTTGGTCTCCCGTTGATGGAAGGTCTGATGGTGGTTAGGTCTGAGACTTGGTACCACAGCCTCTTTATTGACACCCTGAAGCTGGTCACTCATCTTTAATGCAGTTTTACGAGGAGTGGCGGTGCAAGCGCGTGTTAACAGGTCGCATCAGGTTGTGTGTGCATCTCCCAAGCCAATAGGTAGAATAAGAGATCCTCCTGCTGTGGTCCACACACACTGGCAGCGTCCGCGGCCTCGTTCGGTGGCGCGAGTGTCGAGGTCATATGTACGGCGAGGCTTGGTCAACACTTCAGCTCCTATGGTTCTATCTACTAGACATGTCTTCATGTTTTCAGGGTCTGTGCTTGCTGGAACGATCCAGGATTGGTTTGGAGGATAGGGTGTGCGTCCATTGCGTTTCACCTGTGTCCCTCCTCCAGGCCATGATACACATACATGCTCCTGGACGTACCTGGGTTGGCTGGGTGTCCCTACTTCTCCACTGTGGAGCCCCGAGGTTATAAAGAAGTAGGTTGAGTAACTGAGGAGGCTGAGGAGAGTAACCCTTAGTTGGTTAAGATCCGTGTTAATGAGTAATGGCGTGTGTCATTGTGCTCCATCCATTGTGTCCATAGAGTTGAGTAGAGTGCTACGCCTGTGTGAGTTGGAACGGAGGTTACAACATTGCTAGCCTGGTTCTATGAGCACAGGGGCGGTGGGCCCTGCTGCTCCTACACCGCCAGCTGAAGAGGGTGTGTTTGGGTATGTACGTCCTGGCCGGTTACACTTGTACAAATAGTGATTGGATGAGCCATAGAGTGCAGTAGAGGGCTCCGCCTGTGCTTATAGGAACAGTGTTAAAATATTGCAACTTTGGTTATGACAGGTCGAGATAACACTGGCTGCAAGGGGCGTAACCGTGTCACCAGCACGTCAATAAGTCTACGTCACCAACATCGTAAACCTTCTTCCTGTGAATGAGATCATTTGTTTTAACACGCCCACATATGACACAGAAGGTAAACATTAGTCCTTTCCTGTGTGTTTCCCATAGACTGAAGTCCAGAGGAGTGTCAGTGTGAGGAGAACCCACCACTCTGACCCAGTCCTTCCTTCAAAACAAAAGAGGGAATGCGTTGCTTCTTGTGAAGTTTACAGTGACTACACATGAAGTACCTCATGTTTCATGTCATGCATTTAAACTCTGAACATATACAGCAGGTCAACAGTGATTTATAATGGAGGCTTTGTAATTCTATTCCTGTTTCAGGTTACAGGTGTGATAAGGTTCAATCAAATGTCCTCTGCAGTGACACTGAAAAGCATGAGCAGGCAGGTCAGGAATGTGTAGTGATGCAACTGTGCTGTGTTTCAACTTGTTAGTGTGAGTCCTGCTCTGGAGCCTCCTGGAGCAACACAGAATGGTTATCAGAACATATTAATATGTCCTTCTATCAGCTAACTGTGGAATCTGAACTAAAGATTATCCCAAGATTATATATTATAATTTAATTCTATCGACAGTATGTTTCTATTTACTTCTGCACTGTAGCGTCAAGTCAGTTGTCTGGCAATGTTCAAATTGTGTTGACACGATTACATATTTCATTCTGAAATCATAACCCAAAGCAATTATTATCTATTATGTTATATAACTGATAGGAAACAAGTATGTCCATTCAATCCTATGTCATATCCGGCTCATAAATGAAACACAGCCAAGTTCAACTCTGTGATGTACTCACTTTTCCAGCTTTGTGTGGTTGGAGGTAAACCTTCCCTGATGTGGTCTGAGAGTCCATTTAGAAAGCAAATCTCTGACTTCAGAAACACGAATGAGCTTTTCTTTTCTTTCTTTCTTTATCCATTGGTGAACAGTAGAGTTGGGGCGGGCCCACAGTGAGGCATTCTTGAAATTTGATCCTCACCTGCTTCATAAAGGCGACATGTGTGGAGGTGTAGCCTTAATTCTGAAAGTGAGGAGAACAGAGTTTAAGAGTAATTCAATGTTTCAATTTACACTATGGCACCTGTATGAATCCATATCTACATATACATATTTCATAACTTCAACTCTTAGAGTTAGAGATTGTTATGTTCTGTAGGGTACTATGGACTAATCATCATAATGAACAAACACATTTAACAAACAAATAGTAAGGATTTGTAGAACATAAAAAACAAACGCCTTGCAATACAATTACAACACGGCCTCTAACCATCCATTATGAACAATTTTAGAACCAATGCTGAAATAGTGGAAAAACTTGACCCAGAGCAGCTACTTCAAGTTATTGAAGGAAATCATTTTCTTTTTTATTGCACTACGTTAACAGAAGTCTGGAGTTTATTTTCCTAATTGGGCATTTTTTGATAGCTAGCAGAGTTTTCATGTAGTCATTGTTCAAGTTCAGGAACATATTTGGATCGTTTCTTAGTTTACAATGGTATGGTGCACGTGATGTCATCACTAGAGTGGGGAGCATTTTCTTTACACATATACTTATTATAGATCATAGAGAGACATACACATATACTTGTTATAGATCATAGAGAGACATACGAGTCTTAAGATCTCGTCTGCCCTTCACCCTGGTGCCCCAATCACCATGGTAACCGGTGACCTGTGTCTATGAAGCAGTAGCTGCTCTCAAGTCATCACAAATACAGAAATTACTCCTCAATAACCTCAACAACACATCTCACTACAGGTAATATATGTATTGCGACGTCTTACGTCAGTAGTCACCACACATCAAAATTTCTTGCGAAATGTTCTAGTATTGATTTTATCATTCTAATTGCTTTATGGTTTCTGTATTATTTAGTACATACAAAAAAAAAAAAATACATACAAATGCAATGCACTAAATTTTAGTGCATTGCATTTGTATGTATTTTTGAATATTGTTTTTCATGCTTAGTATTAGTTTTTTCCGTACTGACGCTACTGTAAAGTGTGATAGGGATATGGATGAGAGAAAAACAAATCAAATATTTAGAAAGAAAACTGTACATTTGTACAAAGGTTTTTTGCGGGATCTCGCAAAACTTGCTCATTGACGTACTTTGTACTACAGTGGTACCCCAGAGGCTCATCAAAGCAGAGGAGTCATGTGGGGAGATTAAGAACATTTCCTGCAGAGAAGAGACATTCAACAGGTGTCTGCTGAGCTCACAGTCAGCACAGGATCCCCACAGGGCTGCTGCCTTAGCCCCAAACTCTTCACCCTGTACACCCACGACTGTGTCTCCACCGAGGACACCACCATCCTGGGGCTCATCAGAGGGGGAGACGAGTCAGGGTACAGGACCCTGGTAAACAACATTCTTGTCTATGGAGAGGAGAACGACCTCCTCGTCAACGCAGACAAGACCAAAGAAATAATACTCTACAGCCTCTTATCATCAAAGGGACTGAGGTGGAGAGGGCCGACAGCCACAGACTCCTGGGACTGCAGGTTACATCTGACCTGGACTCTTAACACCACAGCCACAGTGAAAAAAGCCCAGCAAAGGCTCTGTTTCATCAGCCTGCTCAGGAAGGCTGGTCTGAACCATCGCCCTCTCACCCAGGCCTGCAGAGGACTCACCGTCTGGTATGGGAACACCACACAGGCAGAGAGGAGGGCTCGCAAAGAGTCATGAAGACTGTGGAGAGGATTACAGGGACAACACTTCCTTCCATGGACTCTATGTTTGTGCAGCGCTGTGGGAAAAGAGCAGAGGGAGTCATCAGAGACTCACTCCACCCAGCTCACTCTGCTCAGACACAAACACTGCTCGTACAACCTGAGACACAGCAGAGCGGACAACATCATCACCCACAGAACTTGTTTTTTTAACATCTTCTTCTCTGCCACTGTCATGATGGCAAAACAAAACTATTGAAAAATGTATAACAATAACCTAGTATCATGTGTCATATTCCTGTGATGAAGGTGCAATATTCTAACCGTGCAATATCCCCACACAACCTTCTTCCACCTCTAGATTATTTATTACTGTTATTTAACATTTGCCCTCTCTTTACTGTTTATCATAATAATTGTACATATTACCACCTTTCTGTATAGTGTTTTTAAATAATATATATATTTATTATATCCCTATTCTTATTATAGTGTGCTATTGCAAAAAATCCTTTATGTCAGAACTGTTGGTCTGTGCACAAATGGCAAATAAAACCCTTGAACCTCAATAACATAGTAACTTAAAAACACAGATCCTGACAGTGAAAAATGTAACAACTGTTTCGCTAGCTGTGGCAACCATTTATATATTTAGTTATATATCTATGAATCCAACAACCTGTTTATAGATGTCTAGCAATGAGTTGAAAGTAGTTACCATGGTAACTCTGGGCGCCAAGATAAGAGACGCACCGTCACAGTAACGTAGATGTTGGTCTAATTTATAACGTTAATTCTGTTACAAAATAATTATTTTGTGACCAGGTTTGACTTTACAAATATTTGTATATATTTACTGACCACATACTGAAAGAGGAAATAGAATTAGAGGTAACGTTACAGAAGGCTTGTAGAAGAAAGTAGAAGGAAGTAGAAGAAGCCCTTTTCATGTTTTACAGACAGTTTTTATATCCCAGTTCTAAAGCCATCATATCATCTATGCCATCACATGATCCCCAAAGGGAGGCGTGAGGTCGACAATGATTATGATGTGTCATAAACTTTATAAAACAGTCAACAGCTGGAATGAGTTCACTTTGAGATTGTAGGTCAATTTCTAACTAATTCAGTAATGCAGCGCTTTGAACAAGGCAGTAACAAATAAATCCCATCATAAGTTGCCATAGCTCAACAGATACCATCCCCCTTTTTTTGTCTGACCAACAGTTCAAAAATGATCAAACTAGCATGAAACAGAACAAATTCCCACTTTTACATAGCAACATTTTGACAATTGTTTCCACTTCTGCTCTATCACTAAATCAAGCCAAACTGAATGTTTGTCATTTTAAGAAAAGTGTTGATGAACACTGAGGATATAATATCATCAAGGACTCTGCCATAAAGACATTACATAGTCCTTATACATCTTCACCGCAGCACCGTCAGGCGAGAGACACATTCGTCTTTGCGTCGGCGACCACTGGGGATGTTCAGAGTGATCCTTCCTGTTTAACAGTACATTCATGCAGTAAATAGGGCGACTGTGGCTCAGTGGTTAGCAAGT
The DNA here is from genome assembly GCA_023566465.1 of Cottus gobio. Taxonomy (NCBI): domain Eukaryota; kingdom Metazoa; phylum Chordata; class Actinopteri; order Perciformes; family Cottidae; genus Cottus; species Cottus gobio. The sequence goes on from CM042219.1 coordinate 3,821,266, forward strand.
CGGTCTTTCAATCAGAAGGTCGGTGGTTCGATCCCTGGCTCCGGCAGTCTGTGTCGTTGTGTCCTTGAGCAAGACACTTAACCCTCATTGCTCACCGTTGCTGTGTCTACGGTCTACTGTATAGCATGTAAGTCGCTTTGGATAAAAGCCTCAGCTAAATGGAATGTAATGTAAATATATTTATGAACAAGTGCACATACATATCAACTAAGTCATAGCATCCATTCACACACACACCAACCCCTTCTCCCCTCACTGACTTTCTACCCTCTCTCCTCTCTCTTTTCCATCCTCCCTCTTCTCTCAGTCAAAAATATACATATTATATATATATATATATTATTAATATGTACATTTTTTCCATCATGTCCCGTCCCGCCTGGAGGAATGGTCACTTAGACATAATGAGCATCCTCAGTGTACATGCAGAGCAACAAACTCTGGAGCGATAATCATGCTCCAACAAGGATGATTCCTCTTCTCTGAGTAGATTTCTGCTGAACAGCTGCTGAGGTAGATGATGATGATGATGAAGCAGAAACCAATTATACAATGCATTGCAACTCAGTACAACATGCCTGTAATACATATAATCTCCTTGAGACTGCCATTCACTTTTCTAACTGCAATATAGGGAACTGCATCCTGTGTTAAGATAAAATGTGAGTTTTTGTTCATATATCCCTCTTGACCTCCTTTCAATGTGGACTTTATCGTTCTACAATAAGGTCACATGACTTCCTCCTGTCATGTCAATTACTACGCCTCCTAGAGGAGGCACTTGCTGAAACAACACCGCTGTTCATCTTTGGAGGGCAGCCTCGGTTTGGCCAATGATGAAAATTCAAAATGCATCAAATCAAGCTGAGAAGGTGAACAGGGGCTCAGACATGACCGCTGGGATACAATTGTGTTTAATTCTGGGAAACGTATTGTAGTTTAGACTGGCCATTGACTATCTGGTAAAATAATCAATTGAACTGCATGCATATTGGTCCAGACCTCAATTACTGAGTGTGGAGGCTACCAATCAGGGTCTCCACAGGGAGACTGGTTTGATAGCCTCTCTCTTTTCCAGCTCAATATTTAGGGTTAGTGACAACAAACCCAACGATTAAGCGGTTAACGAGCTGTTCGCAGGCTGAAGCGTTCACGTTCTTTTCTGCAGAACCACAACACTACTTTTGAATTTAAGACTGGCCGTGCTGCAGTAAAATGAGACAACAAAAGAATATATTTTTTAAATGTATGAAATTTGACAAAATATCAACCGTTTTTCCACTGCTTTGTTTGTTAAGTTTACTAATTATATTTCCTGTGACTCCGTTCGGATACGTCATTTAGTACACTTCCATAAAGTTTGAACAGTGCTTACTTACGTAGGACATGGATTTCGACAGGACTATGGAAAAATGTAGACACATTCAAATAATTAACAATTAATAAGTGAATCCAGTGTATTCCTGTTGTGGTTGATGTCTATGTATAGCTTGAAGTTCGTAATTCACCTTTTTCTTCTCTGTCATCCAAATGCAGGTGAGAGATACACTAGTAATGTATGTCCCACCTACGAAGTAACATTACTTACTGACCTTTTAACACAACATTCCACTGCATATAAACAAATTACATGTATAACTCAGTAGAGATGTCAAGGACGGTCAAATATTTGTCACGATCTTGATGTCCTGTTCTGCCAGCCTGTCTCCATTAAAACCACCATTTTTGTTTCAACTTCGTATTGACCCATGACATTGATCCCAATACAGTATATTGGGCTTCCCAGCTAGAGCCCTAGCTTCTACATTTTAGTTTTTATTATTTTCCACCACATTGAGCCAATGTGTCATGTCTACCCTTTGGGGCAAACATATGGTAGTTTCCTGGTTTCAACTGGGCATTGCATCTGTATTACAGAGCAGTGGTGTGTGTGTGTGTGTGTGTGTGTGTGTGTGTGTGTGTGTGTGTGTGTGTGTGTGTGTGTGCGTGCGTGCGTGCGTGCGTGCGTGCGTGCGTGAGTGCTTGCTTGCGTGCGTGCGTGCGTGCGTGCGTGCGTGCGTGTGTGTGCGTGTGTGTGTGTGCGTGCGTGCGTGTCTGTGTGTGTGTGTGCATGCATGCGTGTGTGTGTGTGTGTGTGTGTATGGAGAAATGTGTGTGTCACAACCCCCCTGTCTCTCCCTGTCTCTGTCTCTCACATTCCCCCACCAGCCCTCTCACTGACAGCTCTGCCTGTTTTTTCACCAGACTGAGTTGTGTTCTCGTGTTTGTCCTCAGGGACAAATACATGCTATTTCAGTAGCATTGCTGCTGTAGGCCAATGTAGCCAATGTATGCACACATCTTTGTAGAGGTGTGTACTTGTGTGCCTACAAGCTAGTGTATGTGATTGCCATATGAGCCAAGAGCAAATGTCTTTCATGGCTGTTCAAGGTGATTTTGTAGCGTTTTTTTTCTAGAGGAAAATAATCCCCTATTTATACTTTTTAAAATATTCAACCTTTTCTGAACTTAATAAAAATGCCCTTCTTACATTTTTATTGATGTATAATGAAATACATATTCAGAGCTGAGTAGGCCAACTTTAAAAGTGCTTGGAGCTTTAAAATCTTCACAAAAAGAGACATTTTAGGTCTCTCATACAATATTGCTGTGGTAGCAAACAGACTAACACTTTTGGACATAGAGAGTAATCCATTACTTTTCAAAAAATGTAAAGCAGCAATACGCGGTTGTTTCAGCTTTTCGTCATCTAGCATTCACACTGCAATTTCTTCAGAAATGACTTGCCCAGTTACTGATAAATCTGGATCCTCCACATGCTCTCATTGACAAATTGACTTCTGTTCTTGGGACCTTTAATGCACACAGGGAATGCTATGCCCAATTAAATAGTTCTGCATTAGGATGATTGGGGTCACTTTACCTTATGGCATTCTTTGTTTGTGTTACATCTGGGTGACCTCTTTACAACATATGTATCCAGCTTAATTGCAAAGGCATATCATCGTATACAGTTCTAGAGGAAGCACCTTTGTGTTTCTCTCCAGTGTGCTGGCAGTTAACTCTCTCTGGCACGAAGGAGGAGGCTGATTAGGCTTCACCTTAATTATATTGGGCAATCAGCTTGAACTAAGCAGTCTCTTATACCAACATCCCATCAAAACACCAAAAAAGGTTAATTCAGTGTCTGATTTTTTTTTGCTTATGAGCTGCTTTGACAGCATGAGACTGAGCCGAGTGAAAGAGATAATATGAGAGACTGTCTTATTCTTCTTGCTTGCTGACTATTTAGAGATCAGAGCAGAACATATTCTAGTGCCACTGCATAGGCCTCATTAATGGAAGAGGAGAGAGGAAACACGGAGGTTAAACTGTATGTTTGGTGTGGCAGATCCTTCTCAATAGATTAGTAAAATAAGAGTAACTGAGGTTCTATTTCCTGGAAAAACGTTGTGACTGGTGGAAGCTTTGCAGCTGGTGTGTTTATAGATGAAATGTACTTGTAGACTTGACTCCTGTTATTTATTCACCAACCTGCGATACTGTCCAGCAGCAAACACAGCATTTACATTATCGCAAATGCACTCTATACTTCATTTTTTTTCTCCCATTCTTTAACAGTAACTCTCTAAAACACGTTTTTCTGGGGGAGAACCCTCAGAACCTGCTTTGGTTTTGAAATCCTCCCTTTGTTTGAGGTCTCAATGTAAGCTGTTCCCTGCACCAGGTGTTGTCCCTCAATGGGAAGGTGGCTGCCACACATCTCAGTGTCTGCCCGTCAACTCATGATCATGTGTGCCACCAACGCCGCACCTTAAACATACACCTGTACACTTGTTTACTGTTATCTGTTTGTCTGTGCACTATATTTGATATTCTATTGTAAATGGAATATGTTTCTATTTCTTGCACTGTGTTGATTGTTGTTGTTTGTCTAATGTATGCTCCACCCGCCAAGACAAAGTCCTCGTATGCGTAACATAACTGAAAATAAATGGTTCTGATTCTGATTCTCTCTCACTCGCTGTTCTGCTTTCCCTGACCTTGGGACCCTTTCCCCCAACGTGGTGAAGACGTATTCCTGCAACTACAACGAGAAAGGAACTGTAAAAAAATTAAAAGATATTTTAAAATGTTCCAAAAAGAGGGGTGATGAGATACTTCTGTGGACAAAGAGAAATGGTTGAAGCCAAACCAACACTAAGAAGAGGACGAGGTCCGAAGATACCAGAGGAGCTAAACGGCTGTCATAAGAGAGGTTTGTAAATAAATTATGTTGCTTCAAGTAATTGTATCTGACGGCTGCAGCAGGGCTCCATCACTTCCCTTCACCTTTTACACTAATTCATGGGTTTACGGTTCATAAATTTGAGTTATAAATGATCATTATCATATTTAGTTATCAATTCATCATTCATTATTCAATCTGCTCCCAGCAATAACGCAACACCCTTCTGCTGACACTGAGCCCTCACTGCACTCTCCAACACGCCAATGCACTGTAGTACCCAGAAGCTAATGTCTAATTTATACCCCGCACATTAGTGGGAGGGGCGGGGCTGAATGACAGGGTGCAGGCATCTCTAACGCTGAGTGTCACGCCGCCGCCTGCAGCCTCACACGCTCCACCCAGCCTCTTTCTCTCTCTGTGTGTGTGTAGACCTTTTTATGCCGTTCATGTTCATGTGCATGCTCACATCCGTGACTGCAGCCCCGAAAGTGGAGAGAACTCTGTTGTGACGTTTGCGCCTCATCGCCCGGATTACCAAGGACGCCGGGACTTCATAGCCAGAGGAAATCCACAATCTTACAAAGGGGGGCTCAGAGAACGACCCACTGCTCCACATCAGCAAAAGCCAATAAGTTGATCCTTGGTTTACGAAAAAGACAAGATGAAGACACACGCCCCTGCCCCTGCCTACATCAATGGAGCTGATGAGCAGTTTTAGGCAGCATAAAGAACATGCATGCTCACATCTCAGGTTCTCATATTATGTCCGTAGCCGTAGACAGTATAAAATATGGACACAGTCTGCGTGACGTCGTGAGACTGAGCCTGTGTGAAGCACGTTGATGGAACTGAGGCAGCAGAGCGGTGGTGGTTCTGACCTTTGACCTGGCCTGAGACTCAATGCAGCCGGGCCCTTTAATTGAACTTTAAGCCTCAATAGTGAGTTATATAAGAATCTCTGGGTATTGTCTTTTGTATTTTGCCTTTTTGTAGCTACACCTAAAAAGTGGTTGACCTCATGTAATCAGTGATGAGCACCACATAGGGAGGAGCTTGACTTGGATAAAAAAACACCTCCAAAAAACACTGTATTTTCTCCCATAGACTTCTACAATCATACTTCTCATTGCAATGTGAGTCGCCCCCTGCTTTCTATAAGAGAGGAGGCAAGTTGGCTTCACTTTTTAGAACTGAAGGTTGCCACCTGATTAATTAACATTGTTCATACGTTCAATGATATCTCACACTGAAAGCAACAACGTTGTAGAAATCACAAGAAATATTTGTGTAAAATTGTCAATCCATGCAGCTGATGAATTACAGCAGGCTCGTGTGGATTGTTTGGACATTTCAAAATGAGGTTGTGCAAAATGAAATAGCTTAGAATAGATCAATGAGCATAAATATGCACAATGTATATATAGAAATATTCAAAGATGTGTTTGAGCGTAGTTAATACAGCACTGTACTCATACAGCTTTGTGTACATGCTGTGCTCCAGTTCTTTGCATCTGAAATGTAACAATGACTAAGAAGGTGAAGAGCAGCCTCTCAGCTGTGACTTCAGGCTGTTTGCATCCACGTCTGATAAACCGTGCAGAGAGGAGCTCTTTTTTAATAAATTCTCCCATAGGGTAAAAACCACAATATCACACTGTTCAACCACATGCATGTCAGTGGTGGGAAGGAGCCACACGACACTCCCCATGCACTCACACACCACAGGCACGCCGCTCCCCGCCATGAGGCCTCCGGGGTCTGGCCCGCTGCTCTCTGACTACAGTGACCAAAGACATTGTGCATCGCCAAGATTACCAACTGGCTCCTCTGTTCCCCACCTTTGCTTGAGTGCTTGTTTGTGTGTGCGGCAGCACAGACGTGGTGAAGTGGAAGATCGTTCCTGTTCCTACAGAATATTTACTCAACAGCTTGAGGGAAGCGAACATGCGAAGCCTGATTCTGATGTATAAATAGTTTATCTAATGTACAGCGTGTTGTTCAATGCTGTTCATCGTCAGACATACTGTATATCATCTAAGATATAATCTGACCGATAGCTTCTGTGTGGCCGCTCTATGTTATTTAGCACAGTCATTAGTATCAATTTCAGCCTATAGCTTGTAGATGAAGGGACTGAGAGAAAAATAAATAAAAAAGAAACAGAGCTAGGGCGACTGTGGCTCAGTGGTTAGCAGGTCTGTCTTTCAATCAGAGGGTCCGTGGTTCAATCCATGTTGATGTGTCCTTGAGCAAGACACTTAACCCTAATTGCCCGTTGCTGTAAGTCGCTTTGGATAACAGGGTCAGCTAAATGAAATGAAATGTAATGTAAAGATAGGGATGGAGATGAGAGAGGAAGCGCAGGTACTGAACATTAAAAGCTCACCTGATCCGACTCAAACTGTCATTACTGGGTTATACAGAGGAAACAAGCATAATTTTAGTGTTACACACCATTTTGTAAAAACATACATTTTGCTTACGTTTATGTACCGTTTTGAGACGTGTTTAATAAGATAAGATAAGATAAGATAATCCTTTATTAGTCCCGCAGTGGGGAAATTACAGGATTACAGCAGCATTGCTCAGTACGTAAAGATAAAAAAAAATCAAGTAATATAAATAAACAGTAATAAACAGTAATAAACATAATAAAATAAACAGTAAAGAAGAATTGAATGTACAGTAGAATATTGAATATACAAATTACAAAATATTACAAAATATTGCACCAGGATGGATTAAAGTGACCAGAGTGATAAAAAAAAGTGTTCAAGTATTGAGAGTCCAGAATGTTTGTGGGCTACTGGGAGGTCAGCTTGTTGTGTAATATATTTATATATTATAATTCCCTTCCACAATGTTGCAAACTCAAAGACTAAAATATAGGTGTTTTGTAATTTTGAATGCACAAAAGAGGCAATTGAAGAAAAACGGACAGGCAGTGAATTAAGCGGGAGAGACGGAACAGTTTAGTGTGAATTTGCTTTCACCTGAACACTTGAACGCAACATACATTTGCAGATGTTTGGAGATCATTTTTGCCAGGGTCATTCATTGCAACACTTGGTCTGATTTCCATTTAGTACTGACAGATAATTTATCCCAATTCACTTGTTATCGAATTTTTGGTCTCCAAACATCTTCACATGCACATATCAAGATCAGGATAACAAAAGATGAAATGCCGATGGACAAGCCCCCGTATACAGTTAGTTCAGTAGTTTATCTAAAATCCTGCGTACGGCCACGACTGTTTATCATTGTTGCCTCAGGGTGCTCTTGATGTAAATCTGAACTTGAACCCCCCCCCCCCACCCCCACCCCCGCCCCGCCCCCTCTACAACTCCTTTGGCCAAACTGTCATTGACAGGCTACTTTACAGCCATGAATCACGAGCACATGCGACTCTGCGACCCTGCCTAACAGCAGAATAACAGACGAGAGCATCACACAGATGGAGAAAGAACCCGAGAAGAAGAAAAAGAAAGTGAAAGGTTGACAGGATGCTGAGATACAGGGACACGCACACACAGAGAGAGAGAGAGAGAGAGAGAGAGAGAGAGAGAGAGAGAGAGAGAGAGATATGCGTAATAATGCATGGGTGGGTGTTAAATTATATCCAGCTCGCTGGGCTTCTAATTTCAGATGCGATTCAACTGGAAAAATTAACAACACAGATGCAGATGATTGGCCGAGCCGTCTGCCAATCCAGAGGGGGCGGGTCATCTCTCCATCCCCACGCTTCACGAGGGCACGGACCGAGCTCAGAGCGAGAGTCTGAACAGCTGTCCTCCGCTTTTTTCTTTTTTCTTTTTTTCTTTCACTGGTCTCTTCTGAAGCGCTCTTGTGGTCTTTCCCTTCTACTGATGGGAATGAAGCGACCGCTGTGAGTTGTGTGGACTTCCTGTTGACTACGGTATGTTTGGTGAGTGTTTGGCGGTGCTGGGAGCTTGAAGAGCCGCGAGCAGAGCAGAGGTTCCGGAGCCGCTCTGCGGGGAGAGATGAGGAGGAAGAGGCTCTCGGTCACGGGCTTTTTACTCGCCTGGAAACTGATACTGTTACACGGGTAAGTCAGTGCACTGCTCCGCTCATACAGCGACGCGCGCGGACGCACACGCGCGCGCTCAAATCAGAAGGCTCCTTGATATATAAAACTATACATATTTATATATATATATATAAAACACATCTGTTCACGTTAGCAGCTATCTAATTACCAAAAAGGTTTGGCCCAATTTGTCTGTTTGTTCACATTATTTTTCACTTTCATTAACAATGTGATGTAGGGCATGTCATTTGTGCCGCATTCATGTATTGTCTGAATAATTGGAAAAATGTGTTCCGGACTCGGAGAACTCCTGCCTTGAGGGGGGTTCAATTCAAAAACAGCTAAATGTTATACATCTAATTGTAATTTCCCACGTGCAATGGGATATCAAAGAACGTTTAATAACTTTTGATTAGCGCCAAATATGGTGGCCAGATCTAGCGTTCAAGAGGAAATGTTGTGAACTTGCTCTCATCTGTGAAGAGAACCTGCCAATTGGGATGTTCTCTGGCAAGTAGAGCCGCACTGTGCTGGGACCACAGGTCCGACTAGAAGACCCTCATGGAGTCTGACGGTTTGGTCAGAAACATGCACACGTTCTACAGCTCTGTCCAGCTCTCCTCGGGTATTGGCCGGTCTACTGGTATCTCGCTCTGGAGACACAGCAAACCTTGTGACGGCTTCTGTAGACATGCCGTCCTGGAGGAGCTGGACTACCTGTGCAACCTGAATGGACCGCAGGTATCACCTCATGCCATGTGGCCTCTCCTGTCCATCAAAAGCAGGTGATATCGATTCACAGTCGCTTACACCTCCAAACTAGACAGATCCATATCCCACAAGTTGAATTGATTAATATCTTTGCTTTTTTTGAGCAGTGCATGTTCAGATGAACGTGTACGCTCTCTGATAATATTGTGTTACCTTATCACAATGTGGGAAATGTGTCCCCATTGGACAGGGGGACTGCATAAGTCCCATTATTTCTTTAATTTTGCTCAATATTATTATCTCTGCCAAGCATGAGCCTGAGAAGAGATTATGTGTTCCATTGCGTGTGTGTGTCTGTGCACGACTAATCTCACACACTAATGGACCCATCAGCCTAATATGTTTTGTTCTCATTAATGACTGTATGCTCAAGGATCTCTCGTGTTTGCAGTGATTCAAAACTGAAGTGTGTGTGTGTGTGTGTGTGTGTGTGTACAGTACATGTACCTGTGGGTTACAGTGTGTCAATGAACACTGCAGCTCCTCTTACCAAGAACTTTGAGTCTTGCTTCTCAGCAGCTCTCCAAGAGTGAAAGGAGAATCTGTGGGATTACAAACCCCATGACTGGGTGGATGAGTCTCAACACTCTGGCTTCCCATTTGTATCCTCCATGCTGAAGTCGCTGTCGGTCAGACACGTCGCCTATTCTTTCCAGGTCGAACTGTTGGACATCATGCTCCACGTGTGCCGACGTAAAATGCTGATTCGAGGGGTTCATCGACTGTACTGAACTAAAACCCAAGTTGAGCATTTTGAGATGTGGATATGAAAGGGACCTATTAACCTGGAGCAAATAGTCTACGTTGGGAAGACTCAAATTCCATTGGGGATTAGCTGACACTAATACTTTTATAATGTGTCATGGGATGGTGCACCTGCCTCCACACAATGTAACAGCTGTAATAGCTCGTCATGGTTCGTATTGAAATAGAGTCACAGCAACGTGTTGGTCACTTTGTACTCACCAGGTTTTCATCTTCTTTTCATCATGTGAACTTGTCCATATATTTGTTGTTTATTCATTTATTGTCTGTTGCAGATGTTTTTTAGTCTGTTTTTTGATTTTTTCTTTTTATGAATGCATCATATCCATGTTTTTGCCGGCTTTAACCCGCTTATGACATTTGGTTAAAAAGCTCCATAGCAAGCCGCTCTGCGTCAGCCATCAAACAGCCAACCTTTGATAACGATATCCCCTTGATGAGGTCCATGTTTGCCTGCACACACACACACACACACACACACACACACACACACACACACACACACACACACACACACACACACACACACACAGTCACACCCAATCACACGTAAGCTCAAAATGAAGTGTGACACATTTGGCTCTGGCCAACCCACACAACATGTGTCATGTGCCAGCACTAAAGAAAGCACAACCTGCTTTGTGTTTCAGATTTAAAAATGTCTTTAACAAATTAGGGTGGGATTAAATATGCTGGGCTCAGTGTCTCTCCTCCTGAACAGCGATGAGTCAGAAACATGACTCTTTAAATATGTGGCCACATTTCTGACATTAAGTGGTATATGTTGGCCTTCAAACATGCAATGTGCTTTTAACTATTACTATATTTTGGTTATCATAAGATCTTCATGACACCTGTATCATTTATTTTGAGAGAGAGACACAGCAGTTCTAGGTCAAAAGCTAATCCATTATTGATCAGATGTTATGCTGCGTCTCTCTACATTACTTAACAATTGCTCTATGATGTTTTAGAGGAGAGCACAGAATAGAAAGGGGGGCAGGAAGAAGGAGAAGACATTGCAGGGGGAGGAGAGCGAGCATGAGAAATCATGGAGAGGTAGCGCAACATAAGCAGCTTAGCAGAAGTGAGCCGGCGATGCTGCGTGAGCGTGACTGTTCACTGTGCCGTCCACGGAGAGGTGGAACCAAAGGGACGGAAAGACTTGACTGGATGGAGGAGTGTGTGAGTGCTATCTGCAGCCGTACGCAGCAGTCGGTAACTGAACATGTGGAGCTAATTAAGTGCAACACGTTGCTCGTATACACGATTGATATTGCATCCCATTTACAGTTGCATCCACGGACAACTCGAAACTTAAAATGGATTTTTTTTCTCCCTTCATCTGAAGATGATGACGATCATCGGTTGCACAGAGCTTTGATCTTTCTGAATAGAAATAAGCGCGTGCCTGTGGTGTACTCTCCATATTCTAAGCCAAATCAGCGTCCACTACAGCACTTTCTGAAATTAATATTTTGTACAGTGCTTACTTTGTGAGCACAGAAAAGGGCTACAGCTCCCGTTACAATTCAGAAGGTATTTGTACAAGGTAGTTGCTCGGTTTAGCGTATTTCTAAAGTATTTTTTTCAAATGAACTGCTGTCTTGCCACATCTGAGCTAATAAAAGAGCTCGACCATGAATGGCATTAAACCCACAAAGGTTTTATGGGAAATGGTGTTCTAAAGGCCACTAAAACTGAAAGATTAAATCAACTGATATTAAGTACTATATGCTTATACTGTTGACAAAGTTTTGCTCAAGTTTAGCTCAAACTCCTCGTGTTTTGTAGAGAGACGTTTATCTTTGTTGGAATATTATTTGACTCGTGGAACCAGGGTTTATGTTTAGTTTCAGGGTCACAAAGGTTACAGCTGTGTGTTGCTCGGTGGTTGTGTACATGCTTGTGTCATTGCCACTGCCATGTGTTGGTCAACCACGCTGCTGCAACTTGGGTCCAGCTTCATTCACATAGTGAACCAGCACTGGTTCGGACTAGTACCGTTGTAATGTGTTGCGATTAAAACAACTAAGTTGTGTAGTCGTCTTCCCAACCAGTCAAGGAAGTCTGAAGAAAAGCAACTCTGTCTCACACACTTCCTCAGATGCAGTGAAAGCACAAAGAGGAATGCACAGAAAGGGCTTTTCATGACAGTTGTTTAGTGAGAAAACAGGGCTATAGATTACTTTATTTAAATCGATAAAGTTTATTGGCATGACGTGTGACCTGACACTAAAGGAGTGGTGAGATGGGCAAAATCATTAGGAATCTAATTTATTTGATTTATTGGGCTTTTGTCTCAGAGAGAAACACGTAATTATGAATCCCACAGCTCTTCATGGCAAGACCCGCCCCGCGTAGCCGATTGAGGACTATTGGTTCCGGTTGGGCGTTGACCTGGAGTCGTTGGGCTCAAAGCCTCTTGCTCGTGGGGTTGGGGTCCACACAAACTGGTTGCCCGTAGATCGCCGAGAGGAGCGGCGGGGTTCACAATAAAGGCACACGCACACGCACGATGTTGTGAATGACTCACTGTGAGCACACGCATCCACGTCCACGGGGGGACTCCCACAGGGAGGAGACGGAGACCAACCAGGAAGCAGCTCCCAGCTGCGTGACTCGTGGCCGACAGCAGGACAGAGAGCGTGTGCACTCCCGAGCTATGAGGCTGAATCAGACATTCACAATGACAACATTATTATATTTGATGAATAATAACAACAGGGATTTGTTCTCGGCAGGGAAACAGGGACAGCAGGGCCATGTCCTGAGATCTGAGGGCATATGAGATGTGAAGTTTGACTTGATTTGTATTTGATGGGAACTGAGTAATAGTGGCAAAAGGGATTGGATTTTTTTTTTTGTTCAAGCAGAACACGTTGACCTTTTCCTTTGCCACGGACTGAGCTCGACTTCCTCCTGTCTCTCCAAGTCACTACATCCCTCCTCCAGCTGTGTCTCTGCTCTCTGTCACTCCCCCTGTCCCAAAGCTCAATGCATATTAATGAGTACCGGCCGACTTGTCCGTTGTCGTCACCGCCAGAGTGAGTGTGTGTTTAGAAGAGGTTAAATGAGGGAACTAACTGATGGTCTGGTCCCTGGATTGCATAAGGTTATGCTGCTCCCAAATGTCAAAGTAAAGGTTGATGAGCCTGAAACTACGCTTGGATGTGCTGAATAATAGGTGTGTGTGTGTGTGTGTGTGTGTGTGTGTGTGTGTGTGTGTGTGTGTGTGTGTGTGTGTGTATTTAGCAGTGAGCTATTTTGAGACGTTTTATTCCAACTGACAAACAAAAACACACACACATAGACACACACACACAAGCTTTACCTTAGCATACACACACTATCCAGTAGGTAAAGTTCAACCATGCTTCTTGTGTGGATGCAATTGGATGTTTGTTTCTTTATTTACAAATATAACATAAAAAAAGATACCATATATAATTTACAAGGTAATGTGAAGGAGAAAAGCCTCCGAGCCTAAAACCCTCCAAAGTGGCACTCAGAGGCAGCATATTACTCCACAGCTTCTCATCCACTTTGGACAAATGTCTTATTCCCACAAAGGTCAGCAAGGTCAAGACTCTTGAGTCAAAAGTGGCACATTTTGTTTGTCCAAATTTACCAAATGCTCATTTTCTTTTAATTAAAACGTTAAATGAATTGAAATGTTTCTGTTGTGGTTGAGCTCAGAGGGACTGTGTATATACAAATCAGAGTTGCTACTTTCCTAAATCATTCAAGTCCTTGGTTGAAACATTTTAGATTCAAAAGATTGCAATTTTCTTGGCCGATTCCGATTTCCAATTTTATTAAAGTCTTACCTGCCGATTATGAATTTTGCCCGTCCCAATTTTTTTTCTAAGTACTATAATTGGCAGCAGGGCTCCAGACTTTTTCCTCTAAAGTCCCGAACTGTGCCAAAGTCAGAGTAAACCCTCAAAAGTTCTAAATGTTTACCTTTTATTTTGTTATAGCAATGAGCAGTGGGTATTTGAAGAAAGGCACATCATTTCAATGATTAGGACATTCCTTATAATTCTTTTATTTAAATATTTGCTTACATTTATTTATTTTTATTGACATTAGCAGTTTAACTATATATTATTAGCCGCTTAGAGCTAACGTCATTGTTAGGAAGTTGAACAGGTCATAATTACCTCTCTCACATCAATTTTATATTGCTGTGAAAAAATCTCCTTCAAACAACTGTGTTTATTGAATTTTCTATCAAAATGTACATTTTACAAGATACGATTCCATTACAATAACCTAAAACTTTGTCATACATGTTCCTGATCAAGGCAACCCCAGCTGACGTTAGTTGTTGACGCTCACGTGCTCCGTCTGCTTTGTTCCATCAGCGTGGGTCAGTGTAAGGAGCTGGACAATGTTCCGAGGACACGGCAGGCCCCGATGTCTCCCTCGGACTTTCTGGACAAACTGATGGGCCGGACGTCGGGATACGATGCCAGGATAAGGCCGAACTTTAAAGGTATCTCGCTATCTATGTCTGTCTGTATTTCTTTCAGAGGAAATTAAGAAGCCATAACTAGCCATAACTTGTCATGCTGTTGACTACAAAACAATGTTTGAGATAATGCAATTTACTTTATACTACTATATACTAGCGACATAGACTAGCTCTAGGGACGTGGAACGTCACCTCGCTAGCGGGGAAGGAGCCGGAGCTGGTGAGGGAGGTGGAGCGTTACCAGCTAGATATAGTTGGGCTCACCTCCACGCACAGCGCTGGCTCTGGAACCAAACTCCTGGAGAAGGGTTGGACTTTGTTCTTTTCTGGAGTCGCCCAGGGTGTGAGGCGCCGGGCGGGAGTGGGGATACTCACGAGTCCCCGGCTGAGCGCCGCCATGTTGGAGTTTTCCCCGGAGAACGAGAGGGTCGCCTCCCTGCGCCTACGGGTTGTGGGGAGTAAGGCTCTGACTGTTGTTTGTGCTTATGCACCAAACAGCATTTTGGAGTATCCGGCCTTCTTGGAGTTGGTGGGAGGGGTCCTGGAAAGGGCGCCGCCTGCCGACTCCATAGTTCTCCTGGGAGACTTCAACGCTCACGTGGGCGACGACAGAGAAACCTGGCGGGGAGTGATTGGGAGGAACGGCTTGCCTGATCTGAACCCGAGTGGTGTTTCGTTGTTGGACTTCTGTGCTAGCCACAGTTTGTCCATAACAAACACCATGTTTGAACATAAGGTGGCTCATAAGTGTACCTGGTACCAGAACACCTTAGGCCGGAGATCAATGATCGACTTCGTAATCGTATCATCTGATCTGCGGCTGTATGTTTTGGACACTCGGGTGAAGAGAGGAGCAGAGCTGTCAACTGATCACCACCTGGTGGTGAGTTGGATCAGATGGCGGGGGAGTCGGCCAGAAAGACCTGGCAAGCCCAAACGTGTAGTGAGGGTGAACTGGGAACGTCTGGCGGAGGATCCTGTCCGGGAGGTCTTCAACTCCCACCTCCGGAAGGACTTCTCACACATCCGAGGGAGGTTGGGGACATGGAATCCGAGTGGATCATGTTCAAAGCCTCTATTGTGGACGCGGCCGCTAGGAGCTGTGGTCAGAAGGTCATCGGTGCCTGTCGTGGCGGCAACCCGAGAACCCGGTGGTGGACACCGGGGGTGAGGGAAGCCGTCAAGCTGAAGAAGGAGGCCTTTCGGGCTTGGTTGGCCCAGGGGTCTCCTGAAGCAGCTGACAGGTACAGGCAGGCCAGAAGGACTGCAGCTGCGGTGGTCACGGATGCTAAAACTCGGGCATGGGAGGAGTTCGGGGAGGCCATGGAGAAGGACTTTCGGTTGGCCTCAAGGAGGTTCTGGCAAACCATCCGACGACTCAGGAAGGGAAAGCAGGGCCTTCCCCAGGCTGTTATCAGCGGGGGAGGGTTGCTGCTGACCCAGACAGAGGATATCGTCGGGCGGTGGAAGGAGCACTTTGAGGAACTCCTAAACCCGGTCAACATGTCCCCTGAACAGGGGGCAGCGCCTGAAGACTTGGGGTTGGATGAACCCATATCCCTGGCAGAGGCCACTAAGGTAGTCAAAAAGCTCCTTGGTGGCAAGGCGCCGGGGGTGGATGAAATCCGCCCTGAGATGCTGAAGGCGCTGGACTTTGTTGGGCTGTCTTGGCTGACACGCCTCTTCAATGTCGCATGGGGGTCGGGCACAGTGCCCATGGACTGGCAGACCGGGGTGGTGGTTCCCATCTTCAAGAAGGGGGACCGGAGAGTGTGCTCGAATTATCGGGGTATCACACTACTCAGCCTCCCGGGAAAAGCTTATGCCAGGGTGCTGGAACGGAGGCTCCGACCGTTTGTCGAACCTCGGATTCAAGAAGAACAGTGCGGGTTTCGTCCTGGTCGTGGAACAGTGGACCAGCTCTTTACCCTTGCAAGGATACTGGAGGGGTCCTGGGAGTTTGCCCAACCAGTCTACATGTGCTTTGTGGACTTGGAGAAGGCTTTCGACCGGGTCCCTCGGGGCTTTTTGTGGGGGGTGCTGCGGGAGTATGGTGTGCCGGACCCGTTGCAACGGGCCATCCGGTCTCTGTACGCCTGCAGTAGGAGCTGTGTTCGTATCATCGGCAGTAACTCAGATACGTTCCTGGTGGGTGTTGGCCTCCGCCAGGGCTGCCCTTTATCACCGGTCCTGTTCGTGACTTTCATGGACAGGATATCTAGGCGCAGCCGTGGGGCGGAGAATGTCAGGTTCGGGGATCTCAGGATAGCCTCTCTGCTGTTTGCAGATGATGTGGTCCTGTTTGCCTCCTCGGACCATGACCTCCAGCATTCACTGGGGCGTTTTGCAGCCGAGTGTGAAGCGGCGGGGATGAGAGTCAGCACCACGAAATCTGAGGCCATGGTGCTCTGCCGGAAACCGGTGGATTGCTCCCTCCGGGTGGGGACAGAGTGCCTACCACAAGCGAAGGAGTTCAAGTATCTCGGGGTCTTGTTCACGAGTGAGGGTAAAATGGAGCGGGAGATCGACAGGCGTATCGGTGCGGCTGCAGCAGTAAAGCAGGCGTTGCACCGGGCCGTCTTGGTGAAGAAGGAGCTGAGCCGGAAGGCGAAGCTCTCAATTTACTGGTCGGTCTACGTCCCAACCCTCACCTATGGTCACGAGCTTTGGATCGTGTCCGAAAGAACGAGGTCGCGGATACAAGCGGCCGAAATGAGTTTCCTCCGTAGAGTGGCCGGGCTCAGCCTTAGAGATAGGGTGAGGAGCTCGGACATCAGGAGGGAGCTTGGAGTTGAGCCGCTACTCCTTCGTGTCGAAAGGAGTCAGCTGAGGTGGTTCGGGCATCTAATTAGGATGCCTCCAGGACGCCTCCCTTTAGAGGTTTTCCAGGCACGTCCATCTGGTAGGAGGCCCCGGGGAAGACCCAGGACACGCTGGAGGGATTATATCTCCCAGCTGGCCTGGGAACGCCTCGGGATCCCCCAGAATGAGCTGGTAGATGTTGCGGGTGAGAGAGAAGTTTGGGTCAGCCTGCTTGACCTGCTGCCTCCGCGACCCGACCCCGGATAAGCGGTGGAAAATGGATGGATGGATGGATGGAAATTAAGAAGGAAGAACCTTTCCTTCCTACAAAGGCGGCGCCACTTTGTCAAAATCCCCAAACGTTTGTATTTGAATTGTTTGCATGCGAATCTCGACATATAACGTTTGTGAATGTGCGATTGTTACTGTCATATGAGGGCCTGTCAAAATAAATGCAGGGCCTCTGTCGAGTCTAGCTGAGAAATAAGCAACAGGTCTTTGTCGTCCCCCATGTTCCTGCACCAAACAGAAGCTGTGTGAATAGTTCAGTCCGGTGGACTGAACTTTCCCGTGTGCAGTCGCCGCCATCGGTGCCTCCAGCACAGCGTGGTTAGGGATGAAGGAGCGCGCTCCCATTCCTAAGAGTGACATAATGACATGTCTGGTCACAGGCTTTGGAGGATGTTGAATAGCCTCAATGCGTTTGATTGAGAGGGATTTGCCCTCTGCTGTGATCACATGACCCAGAGATGTGACGTTTCTCACTCACAGACTGTCAGCTGCACTATCTAGAGCTTATGGTCCATTTTTTCCTGTCTCTCTCTTCTTTTTGTTCAAGTGCCAATCGTATCTTCCTGAAATCCTGTCTTCTCTCCAATTAGGATCACATTCAATTCAATTCAATTCAATTCAGTTTATTTTTGTAACAATCCCTTCTCATCCATCAGATACGGCCTCTTTGCATCCGGCAGAGCTTAAGCGGGACTTGTGCCAGTCGATGTAATGCCAAGGGGCGTGGCCAAGGGGCGTGGCCAAGGGGCGTGGCCAAGGGGCCGTATTGTCGCTTTTAGAAAAGAGAAGTCTCTGCGTATAAGACACCACCATAGATTTGTATTGGGTCACAAGTGATGACTGAGAGTTAGTCTATACATATATTTTCTTTGTATTTAATACCTTTAATTGATTTAATATAATGCACTCCAGTACAGCACCACCACTAAAATGATGTCCTCTTGTGTAACTTATCTGTGCAGAGCGGTTTACTGACGTTTATTTTATTAAAAAGATAAAAACTGAATTCAGATTCAGTGGCCTGTAGCTCCCTCAAACTTCACAATATATCTATTTTTTTCCAGCTCTGACATTTTAATTTGCGATCGCATTCTTATCATAAGAGATACTTTGAGAAAACAATCCCACAAATGTTAACAGCTTTTTGGGAGAAGTTTTCGGCCCACGCCCTCTTGTGAAACTCACAGTGCCGCATATTACGTATTGTAAATTACCCAAGTTTTAATTTTTAAAAACTGTCATTAACTATGAATTTGAGTTAATTAATACCATTGGTTTTTGGCCCAGCTCTAGTTGTTGCATTTGACAGGCCGGCCGGACTGTGTGTTTACATAAATGATGCTTGGTGATCAAACCTCAGGTCATGATGGTTAACAATGTTTCCCCTGCCAGCCAGCCAGCTGCCCGGAGAATTCACGTGAGATTTACATTTTGTTGCTGCTGTTTACATTCCTCTTGATACGAATAAAAAAGTAAATGCACTACAGGAATTGTATGAGGACACCAGCACTTTTAGCACAGCTCCACCTGGAGAAACACTCTGAACTACGTTTACTAGAACTGAGGAGCGGAGGTGGAGCAAGTCCACAGTTCTACGTTAAGTATTCCTGAAGTTCCTGATACTTCAACTTGTTGGAGCAATACATGAAGTTGTGTTTATGAAGCAGGTTCTTCCCTCTAGTGGGGCCTTGTACTGTACCTCATATTCGCCACATATTGTTAGTGAGGCTTCCGTTACAACATATGTTGGTACTCTTTAGACCAACCGTGCTACAATTCTATCTTTTATATTATGACCATCTCCTGTAACCTGTCCTCTATCTCTCCCTCTGCAGGTCCCCCAGTGAATGTTTCCTGTAACATTTTCATCAACAGCTTTGGGTCCATTGCTGAAACCACCATGGTAAGTAAAAGAGACACTGCATGAAACTAACCCTCTTAACCTAAAGGCCACCTTTTATATGAATGTTGATGTAGTCCACTAAAGCCATAAATCCTTGCGCGTGATATATTGGCCAAGAAGGCGGAGTCCTCCTGCTCCTGATGCGAGCCGCTGACGCCGGGACAAACCATAGTGTATTCAAGGTGCGCCTGTACTCATGTGATCAAATAAAGGCTCTGTCGTTATGAACCGGCGTGAAAGAAGACATCAACAACTCTTATTTTATTGTATTATCCTCACAACTCAACAGAAAAGCTTCCAGTAGCGTGAGGTGACAAACGTATCCCACAGCAGTCATCGGCCCCGCAGGTCTCGGTTGTGTTTTCCAGTTTATCCTCAGGATCCTGAAGGAGGTCTGCAGCACACCACGTCATGGAGCCACACTGTAGCATCCATCAAAAACTGCCGACAGTGACATTCTTTACAGCAGAATTACTCTGCCTCTGTTGCCTCGGAGGGCAAGGTATTTATACTCTGGCTAGAATAAATGCAGCCGAATAGCCCAGTCAGCCAAAACCCTGTGAAGCGTTTCCTTGTCCATAACGCAGAACATATATTTTGGAATTAAATGTTAAATTAATGAGAGTTTTGTGTAGAGGGCTTAATATTTACATATACACATAAGACAATCAGACTCCATCACATCATTCAAGTCTCAACTCAAAACTCACCTGTTCAAACTGGCATACTCTTTGTAACTGGATCCTGTGCACTTCACCTGTTTTTATGTTGATGTTCTGTTTTAATGTTGTTTCTATCTTTCATGCTTTTATCTTTTATCCTGTATTTTTATTGTAAGGTGACCTTGGTTGACTTGAAAGGCGCCTCCAAATAAAATGTATTATTATTATTATTATTATTATTATTTGCTCTGCACAGACAGGATAATGCATGCTCCAGTCCTTCAGCTTGGAGGACAGCTCGTTCTGTAACTTCTGACCACCAATATCTCCATGCAAGACAAAATAAAAGAGTCGAATAATATGTCGCGTGGAAAGAAAACAGATATATCTGCCTTTTTTAAACGCTCCCAAGGTAGTGAAGATGGGACAAGTCGCTCTGCTCCGAGTGCAGGTGCAGAAACAAGCCAAAGTGCTGCTGCCCCGCCCCCCTCCCCATATCGAGAGGCGCTGGAAATGTTCTTTGAAAAGCCAAGAAAAATCCACTGCAGTGACAAAAACTGCACACTTTGTGGTGTTAATTAAAATAAATTAACACCATGTTTCCTTTTAAGTTTTTGTGTTTGGGTCGGTCGGTCGGTCGGTCCCCCCTGAAGCTGTAAACCTAGGGGAAACACTGCCATATCAACCTTAGCAAGGAGCAGGTTTTTTATTCCAATTTATATCCAATGTATTACAACTGCGGAAGATGTGATAGGCTAGGATGTTGGGAGTTTATGCAAACACCCTCAGGGATGAGCAAAAGTGGACTTTGGATGTACAAAATACAAACCAGTAACAATAAAATTAAGATTTAAGGTTCCAGAAATGATTAATGACAAATCATTGGATAGTAATGTTTATGTACATAGGGTCACACATCAATAAATTAAGGAAAATCACTTAAAAGCTATCATCATTAAATTAACACAGTATGAAATGTAAAGAATGTTAACGGATTCCAAATTATTCTTAGCTCATTAATAAGGTAAACTATCGTAGTCCTGTGTTTAGCCGAATCAAACGTCAATGTAAAAGGAAATAGGACTTTGACACCCTGCTCATTAGGCTCCATGGCTAAAAGGTTTCAAGAGTCAAGCTGCTTCTAGCTATTTGTTTAATCTTCAATAAATCAATAAATGAATTGATTCTTTTATGGAAAGGAATACAGGGGTAGGTTTGGTTGGTGTGTGTATGTTGATACCTCAACAAAGTCGTTGCTCCCTTGCTCAGTGCAGAGGGCGGAGATTCTTCCTCTGTGATACAAATGTAGATCACAGCATGTATTGAGATTGTGTTTTTAGCTTAGCTAATATTGTAGAAGCCAAATTCACTTTCATAAGTTGATGTAGGAAATTTGAAAGGATTCTTGATTAAAAATGATGCTTTGCTTGCGGTTTTGAAAACCATGAAAAAAATCCAGAGAAGAATAGTAATGGTATTGAAAGTATTATTTTGTCAATTATTATTAAGCCTCAAAATCTGCTGTAAATTATTGAACAGTTTCAGAGTTTTTCACATCTTGGCAAGATTGAAATTGCTATTGGCAGCCAATCCCCAAATTTGAGTCATTCATTATTATATCATTGTGAGTGCCTGAACCAACTGAAACTGGTGGACGCCAGCGATTGAATGGAAGATAGCACTGTTGAGTACGTGTCTGTGTGTGGAATGATGGAACATGTCGGAGACGCTTCACTCCTCTCCGACACCACTTCCCTTTCTGTCCCCGTCTGTCTCTTTCACCGGGAGCTGGCAGAGCAGAACTGGTTGTGATCAGTGAACCCTCCTCTAAAGATGGTGGATGGACGAGTGGATGGATGATTGAAGCGACAAGGCCTAAGTGCTCTCTGCACCACCGGGAGTTGTTCTGACGGATATGCCATTTGTACGTGCGTGTGTTTGCGGTGGGTTCGCCTGCCTAGCACGAACTGTCATGTCCAATTTCAGAATTTACAATTTTTCAGGAGGCCATTTAGTTCGTTTGAGGCGACTTTGTGTGATTTTTCTTTTTTTTTCACCTGTTTGAAGTGCATAACTTGGGGAATTATGATTTCAAATTTTTATTTGTTAATTTCTTTGAACTTAGATGCCAAATCCACTGGAGTTTTAGTCGGTTTTCAAGATGACTTTTCAATTTATATTTTGAGGATGTCTGTAGTTTATTTTATTATTAGTACCTTTAACAATCCCATAAGGCAGTGCTGGCTTTCACAGAGGTTTGATAGTCAGAGGTTCTGGTTGTAATGAAACATGTTATCCAGATATTTTGTAACTTGTAACTTGACTGTGTCTCAGTAGTAGAGCGGGTCTTCCTTCAATCAGAGGATCGGCGGTTCGATCCCCGGCTCCGCTAGGCCATGTTGATGTGTCTTTTGGCTCCCGCAGGCTGTTCCTGGAGTGTGTGAGTTGGTGTTAATGTTAGTGAGTCTTGATGGGCAGGCGGCACCGTGCGTTTACTATTGAGTAAGGTGTGTGTGTAAAGTGTGTGTGTATATATCACGCCACAACGCTCAGTTTCTTCTCTTGTGTCCGTCAGAGCTGTTGTGCACAGTTCTTCTTCCCTGCCCAGGGAATAGCTGGCAGCTAGTTTTGGAGGGAGGAAAGGCCATGTCATACCTTAAGTAAATCAGGCATGTGTAAAAGGTCCTATTCTGAGAGCTGGAGAGAGCGGGAGCACTTAGAGGTATGTGTATGCACGTACATATGTCACATTAGGATTAAGACCTTTCTCCATTCTCACCATCTGTTGTCTCATCTCCCCACTCCTCACTTCATTTTAAGAGACAAGAGAGTGCCATGAAATAACCTAAATGCATGAATAACACATTTCAAATAGGCTTTAGTGACATGACAGGAAGTCCAACTGCCGCTGGATATAATTTCACACACATTATTTACAAGTAGGAGGTAAATAACGGCTGGATGGATAGACTGATAAACGTGTCTTTTGCGTTGTAGACAGTTGGATTTGTTACTCTCAGTATGGATAATAATAATAATACCCACCCACCAGGTGTGTCCTTGCATGAACACAACCCACGATGGGCTAACCCCTCTTGCAGACTCCAATGGGACGTAAGAAGTCGCACAACAAGCGGTGATGCAGGCTTTGGGCTCGAAGTCGTCGCATAAGATGTAACATACAATCTCACAAAAAACAAATGAAACTTGCTGAGCTGACTGACGCAACTAATAGGCTGTAAGCGTTGTAAAACCCATTTCATTAAAACTTTAAAACAAGCAGAGGTATACCAACCAATCCGCGCGAAATGATCTTCAAGCGTTTAGCCAAACATACCGCCGCAGAGCCACAGCCAAAACTAGCATATCTGCTGAACACGAGGAGTCCAGTTCTCACTGGGTGTCCCAAGTCCTCCCTGATCCCTCAGTATTCATGCAGCCTGCTGAGGACTTTGGATTCCTGAAGCCGTGTTCTGCTCTTTCTATATGCTAATGCTTGTAGCGCAGCAAACCGCTACGTTAGCACGGAGCCAACGTGTGCACCCTCTGATGAGAAAATGGATGTCATGCAGACCCTGGTGTTCCCGTAAACTATAACTTTGGCTTAACTTCTCTTCTCATTCCACCCCTCCTGTCCTCCAGTAGCCCCCTTTCCCACCGGTTCTCCCTCCAGACCTGGTCCACCCAATGGTCATTCTCCCAATAACCCTGGCAGTTTCAATTCTGGCCTCGTTCACCTCCTCTTCGCCAGACTTTGACCCCGCCTACTGCACACTATTGATGAGCGCAGCATGTAGTATGTAGTAAATATACATTTACCAGGAGAATTTGAAGTGTGAAACTGTTAAATCAATTTATTTTGCAGTATGATAAGTCGGGCATAACCTAGT
The DNA here is from genome assembly GCA_023566465.1 of Cottus gobio. Taxonomy (NCBI): domain Eukaryota; kingdom Metazoa; phylum Chordata; class Actinopteri; order Perciformes; family Cottidae; genus Cottus; species Cottus gobio. Next base: position 3,845,112 of record CM042219.1, read on the forward strand.
TGCAAGTTTTTTAAGCACTAGAAAAAAAAAACTCATACCACTATTGAAATATTATATTAAAAGAAACAACTTATTGAGCACAGAATGGTTAATGCTTGTTCACTCTAAGAGGTACTGTACAGTAGGGCTGGGCGGTATGGCCAAAAATGCATATCACGGTATTTTGTAAGATTCTGGCGGTTTCACGGTATATCACGGTATTAACATTAATTTATTGACGCCGAAAAGGACCTGCGGCCACCTGAACAGCTGTTCACCGCTCGTTGTTCGCTCGTTGTTCAACTCCCTCGCAACTGCCCAGCAAGCTGTGAACAGCCGTTTGTGTGGCGTGACAGCCGGTCTGTCTCTTCCGGGTTTTTTTCACCTGCATTCCCCTGGGTCCTAAGTCCCTCCAGGTTCAGCTTCTTTGCAATACATCGTTTTCTAAACTACGTTGGACTTTTCAAACCCTCCAGCCAGCAGACACAGCTCCTCTCTGGGCAACACGTTGTGTTGGTGCATCTCTGCTCTCTCTTGTTCCTCCTGCATCGCTCTTTTCCGTTTTTAATGTAGCGACGGAGTTTCTTCTTTCTGTGATAGTGTGCGGGCTGTACCCAGCATGCAGTTCGGCGGAGTAAATTTAAAAAATGTACAATTATTAGTGTTACAAATTGTTTATGTGTCACAAACTGTTGTTTTGTGGTGTTGTGCCCTGTTAAAGAGCGTTAGTTGCGGGTTATTAATTGTTGTTATAAAATTAAAACCATGACTCAATGCACGTAACACACGTAGCTCCGACCGCTTCACCAGTGACTACGGCTGGGCACCGGTGTGCCGGTATGTGAAAAAGTCATACCGTATGTAAATTTGACACCGGTATACCGGTTGAAACGGTATAACGCCCAGCCCTACTGTACAGCGTAGCTAAGCTGCGAGCAGGGCGATCGGGAAGCTTTTCAACTCCATGAAGGCAGATGACCACAGGTTACCAATCACTCTGATACCAACATTTGGGTTGCGATAGTTAAACAATACGTCATCAGGGAAATAAAAGCCTCTTGTGTGTGAAACCGGTCTCTTGAGGGAGCTGGCGTCCCTGGCACACATTATCTTGCAGCCACGCCAGATTCTGGAGCTTTTTAACTCCAAAGAATCGTTGCAGCTGGTTTTTGGCTCACCATTTATTTTCACAACTGCCAATAACTTAAATCTTTACAGTTGGTTTCTAGCGTCAAACATTCTCAGAATGATCTCATATGAAATTGTGAAAAAACCTTTTTGGGCTACATAGACTACCATTCCAGCAGTTTGCATTGTGTGACACAGTTGACAAGGTGGACCGGTCCATTGTATCCTGGAGATTTATTTCCGAATCAGTACGACATCCAGGTATTTTTGATCCAGCAGATTTTGGTTTGGTTTGTGGAATGCTACATGCTACATGCTATGTTTTGGCCAAATCAGTACGCACTGCTTTTGCGTCAGCGAAGCCAATCCTGATTAACGAACCCGGTTTGACTTCCTGTATTCTGATTGCCAACCTTGTTATTTTGCCTCTTGCTTATTGGCCCCTTCCTGTATTTGTAATTCAACTTTGGATTTTGGACCATACTTGTGGAATCCTTCGTGTTCCTGGCTCAGATACCATTACATTGGTGGTAGTGAGAGAGATGAAGGTCTCTGAAGTTGTATAATAAATAATTAGGGATGCACCGAGGTATCGGTATCGGTGGTCGATACTGCGTTAAATACTCGTACTCGCATCGGTTTCAATGGCCGATACCAAGAACCGATACTCACTCAACAGTATTTCACTACAACAAACTGGTCGCGCTTTGTGGAGAAGCAACCCCGTGGCGGAGCCGGAGACACTCTTCTCTGTCTCAACTGTCTCAACAGTCTCAACTTCTGAGCAGCCAATCACGCTATCCAAGTTGTTTTGCCGTCCAATCAGATGGCCAGTTTGTCTCAACAGCAGAATCTGGAGCCGCCATCTTGGATCCTCGCTACGCAGCGCTCACTTCTTTCAATAGACAGGAGAAAAGTGAGACGCGAGTACAATACAAGACTTTATCGATATTGTGCTTATTAACCGGTGTTGCATACGTGTGTATGACATATTAGTGCTCATATTAGTGCTCTTGTTAGTGGCTGACAGCCCCGGAGTTACTTGTAATCAGTCCGTCCCAACGCGACGCAAATGTTTCGCGCGACCAGATTACATGTAAAGTCTATGCACAGACGCGTGTGGTTGCGACAGACGCAAATTTACGCCGGCGGCACGTTAGACGCGAGAGTTGAAATTTTCCATATTTAATACATCTATAATTGAGAAGCTCTGCGCGTCATCACCGCCGTTCTGCCGGTTTGAATCAAACGGCTGCTGATCCACCTGAAGTAGCGCTGGCAGCGGCCTCATTCAGACGCTGTTGTGCGGCTACGGATGATATTATTGTAGCCGAGTGTCTGTTGTGTGTCTATATTTGTAATTCTAATAAAATGAAAACACGCTGCAGGGTAACTTGAACCACTTTTTTTATCTCCTTCACACACGTATATCCCACAATTCCACTCTTTTCCTTTCCGTTTCTCCCTCCACAATAAAAGCACCGGAAACATAACTTGGAACACAGCTTCCTATATAATTGCTCGATCCCTAATATTATCGCTTACATTATGAACCCGGACACGGGGCGTTTTATGGTCCGACATTAGAGGGACTTCCACAAGAAGTTTAAAGCTTGGGATAGCCTTCTGTTAATTTTGTACTATAGGCTTGACATAATCTGCAGAGGATAAAATAAAATCTGCCTCCAAATTAATTGCACTTTCATGGAGACCAAATCTAAGAAGTATCGGTATCGGTATCGGCAAGTACACAAATAAAAATATCGGTATCGTATCGGTTTGTAAAAAATGGTATCGTTGCATCCCTATAAATAATATTGTGACACACACACACACACACACACACACACACACACACACACACACACACACACACACACACACACACACACACACACACACACACACACACACACACACTCTCACTCACATGCTCTCACACACACATTCTCTCTCTCTCTCTCTCTCTCTCTCTCTCTCTCTCTCTCACACACACACACACACACACACACACACACACACACACACACACAGGGCTTATGGCCAGGTTGGTTTATTCTGGTCTTTACACGCTTTCTATGTTAAACAGATTAACTACTGTAAGACTTTTTTTTTTCATTTGTTCACTCAATCTCTCCATCCCTTTTAATCCATTCTCCATCTGTGGCCAGCAGGGTTTAGTTGATCTGGTTGCACAGAGACACTGTATGTCCTCATACAAAGACTATGACTAGTTTAGCGGTTTTCTTGTTAGCTGTGTATTTGTGTCCAGTTGGTTGTGATTGTTCTTTAAAGCTGCACAGTGTGAGCTGTAAATACAACATTGTATTATTGGAATTGTATAAAGTTTGTATGGGAAATGTGTTAGCAAACAATTTTCTGGTTTTAATTTTTTAGCAGGCATGGAGCAAAAAAGGCCTTCATTATATTTTACTTACCTAACTCCTAACTAATAAGTCTTTATTCACTCTCCTTTTACTTAAATACATTATTTAATGTCTTAGAAACCAAGCTGCATTTGACCACCTCCAAATATGATCTTTTCTGAAGACACCATACAAACAGAGGGTTGTGTATTTAATGCTCCAACACTATGGTCATCCAGAAAGCTCCAGACATGATGAGAACTGAACAACGGGTGCAACGGTCCGTATGGTATCCGATGTGAAGTTACTCCTCATTTCTCGAGGGTATTTAAGTGCATACGATCTTTTCCAAATAAACTTTCAATTAACTCAAATGACATGGCTAGGTTTAGGCAACTTAACGTCTTGATTAGGTTTAGGAATAGATTTAAAGTAACCAGGGAAGTACGTAAGTTAGGAGACAAAAACAATTTGTTTCACACGGGAAACAAACTGCTGGCTGGAAGATTTCTATTTGTTGAACCCGTCCACTTTTGAGGGGTAACCTTATTTTAGGGGGCATTATTTGAGGTATTAATGCTACGAATGCTGGATGAGAGCAGTCTGATCGCTGAAAAGAAGGCCTCTCTACCTGCCAACAGGAATCACATCTTAAGGTATAGACACTCAGAGTAACCCCAGGCAGGAAGTGAATCACTGTGCAGTGAAGTTTATTTCCAGCTCAGATTAGGTTTCTGCATCAGTGAGTACTGAAATGAAATGAATCTGTCGCATGACTCCTGTGCAGCAAAGATAATTACATGATTGTTCACATCAGAATGAGGCAACTTGTTGTGTAAAAGGTCATACAAAGTACAGAATTAAAGTGTATAAACAGTAATATATATATAGCTCTGGAAAAATATATTTTTTTGTATTCATTTATATATATCCTTTTAATATTTATTCATATATATATATATATATATTTTAATATTCATATATATATATATATATATACATTCAAAATCGTACTCAATTATCCCTGAATATATATATATATATATATATATATATATATATATATATATATATATATATATATATATATATATATATAAATATATTTTAGGCTATGGACCCCTAATTTATATACTTTTACAACTTTCTACTATATATATATAGTAGAAAGTTATATATATATATATATATATACATATATATATATATATATATATATATTATATACCGTGCGACGGTAGAAGTGATCCTCCAGTAGAGATGAGAGAAAGTAGGGTGATTTGATCAGAAATGGAGGTTGGTGCTAGGATGGGATGTCTGGAGAGTCATATGTGGGGAGAGTATTGAAGCGCATCGCTAGTGCATGTGCAGCATTGCAAGCATCCCGCCGGACCATCCGGACCATCCGGACAATCTTTTAGCATCAAGAAACTCGGAGGACGACGGTGAAGTTGTGAATTGTGAAACTCTGGTGACGTGATTACCAGACATGAGCCTTTGATGGGGATTTGGGAACCTTTTTAAATGAAAGATGGTCAAGTCTTTTTTCTGTTGGTAAACTCTAAAATACAAATTTGTGTGGATTTGATGTTGTATTGACTTCAGGCTGTCAGGCTAGGATTTATTAACACCTGTTAACCTGACAACCTGTAAATGAAATGATTGATCTCAGGAACCTTCCACTTTAAAATTTCTGTGTTATTTTTTGTTTGTAGTAAAGTTCCAAATAAAAGAAGAAAATTAATCGAATATGAGGAAGTATGGTATGGTTATTTAAAACGTAATTTTTTTTTATTATTACATTTTATTATTTTAATTAAATTTACAGAACATCGGGATATATATGGTCACATAAAACTACATGGCTTAATAGAAGATTTGGGCCATATCGCCGACCCCTCGTCGTGTTGCGTGCAGCATTAGCATAGATTTCTGCTTCTCAGTGGAAAGATGCAACGTTTAATTTCATCTGATACAGAATACAATTACAAAATACAGCACTGTAACTAAACATCAACTCATCCAAAAGTGTGACTTTTCTTTTTTTAAACAATGTATTTCTCATCTCTTGTCCTCATGTAATAAACTGCACATCACTATGAATTTATATTTATTCCAGTTTTTGATTGTTGTCATCCAAATGTAGAACATTTTCCATGATACCGGGAATGAGCTGCTCATAATGAAATGTGTTTGAGGAGGTCAACCACTTCCTCCAGGTTCCTCTGAGTGTCCCTGTGACTGATGCATGGTATTCTCTGTGTCTGCAGGACTACCGTGTAAATATCTTCCTCCGCCAGCAGTGGAACGACCCCAGACTCGCCTATGCTGAATACCCAGATGATTCTCTGGACTTGGACCCCTCTATGTTGGACTCCATTTGGAAACCGGACCTGTTCTTTGCCAATGAGAAGGGGGCCCACTTTCACGAGGTCACGACAGATAACAAACTGCTCAGGATATTTAAGAACGGGAATGTGTTGTACTCTATAAGGTGAGTGTGGGACAGTCCCTGCTTGGGAAAATACTTTAGGCATTTTCATGACACTAGGTCAAATACATTATCATCATAAGTACTCTATTTCTTTAAGATGTGCACCATTCTGACTTGTCTTGTCTGTACACAACATGTTTTGTAATGTTTAATATCTTCTGATTTGATTAGCTGAGCATGAACCAGCAGAATGCTTACTCCCAACATGATGCACACTGAATAATAATGTGGGTTGTATGATCCCTCTAAAATTATATATATTCTTTTCCTGTTCTGTTCATATCAAAATAAAAAGTAACTTAATTTCCAAGAGCGGAACAGAAGATGTGTAAAATCCCTCCTTTACAGCTGCATTCAGAGCTCGTTCCCTTTCAACACGAGAAGCTGATAGAAGTTGTGTCTCACTGCAACTTTCTATGTATGACTTTAATATATCAGCCAACCTTCTGGTTGTACTCTGTCCAGTGGATGTGATAGACAGCAAGAGAAGAAATGGCAGTTGTGTATCCTAGATATTGCAGAGATGTCGTGCCATCTGGGAGCCTTAAAGATATCCGACTCAGTGCAGCATTAATATAAAATAAGCAAAGATAAAAGTGCTTTTATACTGTACATCTGTACGACATTCATGGATGACATTAAACCATGCCACTCTCTCTGACTCCCTAGTCACTTGTTCTGTCTTTGCTTTCAGGTTAACGTTAACTCTCTCATGTCCCATGGATCTTAAGAACTTCCCTATGGATGTTCAGACCTGTATCATGCAGCTGGAAAGCTGTAAGTATAAACACACACACACACACACACACACACACACACACACACACACACACACACACACACACACACACACACACACACACACACACACACACACCACACACACATACGTTTGTAGTTCTATATTCTTGTTGACATTATACATTTGTTAGCCCTTTACTATGACTTTAAACATCAAAGCTAAATGCTCAAACCCGTAACAGATCCTAAACCTGATTCTAATCATAAGCTTGAAACCAACATGCTATAGTTTGAAATCAAGGAAATGTTTTCCTCATTTGTATTATTTCAATTACAACAGATAGCTATTACTACATTTTTACTTCTATCTTTTGTAATTTGCTCACATAGCGTCTGGCATTACAGATTAAATGTTACAAAAAACCCACATGATGCTGCTTACAAACTGGATGATAAATTGCTGTTCTTTCAAGTACAAAGTAATTAATCTTCTCCTCAGACATTAATGTTCTGTTGACACATTAATGCATATCATCTCCATGACCTTTATTTTGCCCAATGTTTTATTAATTGTGAAAATTATCCTGTGGTTCACTTTTCTTTCCAGTTGGCTACACCATGAATGACCTGATCTTCGAGTGGCAGGAGAATGGATCAGTCCAAGTGGCCGAAGGCCTGACGCTGCCGCAGTTTATCCTAAAAGATGAATCAGATCTCAGATACTGCACCAAGCACTACAACACAGGTAACACGCACACCGTACGCATCAGCACGCAGGTACTGCAACGCGCACGCTGGTGGTGTCACAGCCCATCTGTGAGCCGTACGGATCCCTCCTCACGGTTCAGCAGCAGATTAATCACACAGTTTAACGTTAAGATCACAGTGTGAAATAAAGTTTTACTGTCATTATCCTCCAATATTCAGTAAAATATGCAATTGGGACATCATTCATGTTTTATAGTCTCTAATCTCTTACATTTTACTTTGTAAACAACCAATCTGTGTTTTAACTGACAGGAAGATGAAGGTTCTGTTCGGTTACATTATGATGCGTTCAGGGTCTGTCAGTAAAAATTAGTATTAAGTAGGGATGCAACGATACCACTTTTTACAAACCGATACGAGTATGAGTATTTTTATTTGTGTACTTGCCGATACCGAGTACCGATACCAATACTTCTTAGATTTGGTCTCCATGAAAGTGCAATTAATTTGGAGGCAGATTTTATTTTATCCTCTGCAGATTATGTCAAGCCTATAGTACAAAATTAACAGAAGGCTATCCCAAGCTTTAAACTTCTTGTGGAAGTCCCTCTAATGTCGGACCATAAAACGCCCCCGTGTCCGGGTTCATAATCATAATCAGAATCAGCTTTATTGGCCATGTGTGTTTACACTCACATGGAATTTGACTCCGGTTACACATAGCTCTCACTGTACATATATACACATTTACAATAAGCAAGATAAATATTAAAAAAAAGACATTAGAAAGAAAAAGTAGTCCAATTAGTGCAGGTAGTGCAGATGGGGGAGTCTGATTAATTGTTCATCAGGGTGACGGCCAGTGGAAAGAAGCTGTTCCTGTGTCTGGTGGTTTTGGGTAATATTAGGGATCGAGCAATTATATAGGAAGCTGTGTTCCAAGTTATGTTTCCGGTGCTTTTATTGTGGAGGGAGAAACGGAAAGGAAAAGAGGAGTGGAATTGTGGGATATACGTGTGTGAAGGAGATAAAAAAGTGGTTCAAGTTACCCTGTAGCGTGTTTTCATTTTATTAGAATTACAAATATAGACACACAACAGACACTTGGCTACAATAATATCATCCGTAGCCGCACAACAGCGTCTGAATGAGGCCGCTGCCAGCGCTACTTCTGGCGGACCAGCAACAGTTTGATTCAAACCGGCAGGACGGCAATAATTTCCGTCGCGTTGGATGTGAACGCACCATTACTCTACACACCTTGCTGCAAGAGCCGCAAGAGAGCGACGAAAGAGCCGTATGCGGCTCTGGATCACGGGTTGCCGACCCCTGCCCTAGACGTTGAAGTCAGGTAGGACAACAAATCTTTTTCTCCACAAAGCGCGACCAGTTTGTTGTAGCGAAATACTGTTGAGTGGTATCGGTTCTTGGTATCGGCAATTGAAACCGATACGAGTACGAGTATTTTAACGCAGTATCGGCCCCCGATACCGTTATCGGTGCATCCCTAGTATTAAGCGACGGTAAATTATGATAATGAAATTATCCTATTATGTAGTTTTGATAAGAAACATGAATAAATCCAGTGGCCGGGTGAAGCCTTGGTGGAGCCGGGTGAAAGCACAGGTAATCCAGCCCACTGTGCCTTCTGATACTTCCATAACTGCGCTCCATCTTTGTGGCTGATCACCTCGCTTCAGAAAGGTAATCATAAATATGCAAATGTTATTTGAAGCGTGTCGCCTGCTTTGTTGCAGGTAAATTTACTTGCATTGAAGTGCGGTTCCACCTGGAGCGGCAGATGGGCTACTACCTGATCCAGATGTATATCCCTTCTCTGCTCATCGTCATCCTGTCCTGGGTCTCCTTCTGGATCAACATGGACGCCGCCCCAGCCAGAGTGGCACTGGGCATCACCACTGTCCTCACAATGACGACACAGAGTTCAGGTTCCCGCACGTCACTGCCTAAGGTCTTTTTTCAATTATTTGTTCAATATTTTTGTCTTTTAAATGTTAAATTAATTGAATCGAAAGCCTCTTGAGAGAAAACTCTTTTCTGAGGGAGACCTGGCCAAGACAGCTCACCAGTTACAATTTAAATAGAAATAAGACAACTGTAACATGTTGGAACATAGTGCGTATTATTTTCCATCTGAATCGTTAGGGTTAGTTCCTCCATCTATCTCCATGGAGGGAGAGAGGAGAAAGACACAGGGATGCTGCTTTCACAGGCGAGCCTGTGTGATGCCTTAGCACAGGAAAGGCGAGGAACTGGAGCAAATTCCTCCACAGTCCCCCACATTGTCACAGGCTCAAAAGTAATTGGACAATTGTCTAACAAATGGTTTGATGGCCAAGTGGGGCCTGCTCCCTCGTTATTTCATGACAAATGAAGCAGATAAAAAGCTCTGGAGATGATTCAACATGTTGAGTTTGCATTTGGTAGCTGGTACAGGGAACTCCCAGCATGACGACCAAAGAGGTGCCAATGCAAGAGAAGGAGGCCAATAAAAGGCAGACCACACAAACTATCAGGCAGATAGCAGAAACATCAGGATTGACCAAGTCAACAGTTTTGTAGGAATGTACTGGCAAGCTCACCAACACCAAAAGGCCCGGAAGACCACGGAGGACATGTACAGTAGACTTTGGTGTTTAGGGCTTTACTTTCTGCTCAGATTCAGCCAGATGCTGCAACCAATGCAAAGGATTGGCCTCCAAGTATTAAAAATGATCATTATATTCATTATTATGTTTATTATTATTGTCCAATTACTTCTGAGCCTCTGTAAATGTGGGTGTAAAAATGGTTGTAATTCCTATAGTTAATGACATATTTGTGTTATATCTATTGAAATTGAAAGTGGACACTTCAACCACATATTGATGCTTCTTTTCAAATCCATTGCAGTCGTTTAAATAGGCCAAGTAAGAATAATTGTGTCACAGTCCAAATACTTCTGGTCTTGACTGTAGATTGGCATAAAACCTTCTGAAGATTGTGTTCTTCCCTTTGGGAGAATTTGTTGGCTTCCCTGCTTAGTCCTTAATTACTGAGATATTTGTTTTTTCATTAGTATGCAATCTATGTATCATTAATTTAGTTTTATTATTCGTAATTTTCTATATTTGGATTATGATTTTTTTCTTGTCCCAGTTAAGCTTCTTGTTTTTTTCTTTCCTTTTTTTGTTATAAACGGAGAATGAAATGATTCTGCCTCTTAGAACGCCCTTCCCTGTTTCCCACAGAAGGGTTGGCGATGGCTTTAAGGAATCATTTATTTCTAGGAAGGATGCCCACTCTTTTTTAATGAGACAATCACAAACGAGGGTCTTTGAGAAGAGATGAAGTGAATCTGGTGATGGGTTGATGTAGGCTGTGTCTGCTCCATGTAAATATTAGGTGAGCATGGTTGCTTATAATGAGAGGATGGATCTTTCAATCTGAAATATTATATAGACTTGAATTGCTGGTGAGGAAGAAGTCCATACACTGTATTATTGTTTCCGTGGACTGCCAGGTATGCTTATTTATATTTAAGATGGATGAAAGAAAACGAGCCATAAACGTAACAGTTTGCTGGACTTTGGTTTATTGATATGGATATAATGATTAAACAATTTGTGATGGTGGAGTTTTGGACAAATAAAACGTTGTTGTTGATTAAAATACACACTTTAGTTTGTGTGGTGGAGAGCCGAGGATGAGAATTTGTTGAGGTTGTTTCTTATATCAAACGTGTATCGACTTACAGTTTGACCAGATGATTCAAAACTTTGATATTGTTGTGCCTGAGAACCAATAATACGGGTATTACAGGTTATGAATTTGAGTGATCGGTTATCAACATTAAAGTTGATAAAGGTGATAAAACAAACGGTGGAAGGGGGCGTGGGGTTTATGTAGACTGTTAGGACGGGGGGTTCTGTGCTTCTTTGTGTGAGACTCTTTGATCAACCCCTCCACATAAAATATATGTATATATTTTTTTTTACGTGTTTTGTTATGCAGCAAAATGAGACTACAATCTTGCAATCCTGTTGTACAATGACAGAAAGAAATAATGAATCAAATCTTCAGTATTCACCTTGTAAAGTTCCATCTGCTTTGCCCAGTGTGTGTGTTGGCACTGCATGCTGCATTTCATGCTCTCTTGCACCTCCTTCCAGAGAGTGAGCCATGGACTCCAGCTGAGGGCTCTGTTGGTGCTTCCAGAACCAGGGTTACAATGTTGTAACCTTCATTATGTCTGTTTTTAACTTCCACGTAAACACGTACACAATAGTTTAGAGACACACTGATGTGGTCAATGAATGCAGTTTGTGTCAAAGCGATCTCACAGTTAGTCGGTATGGAGAAATGTGAGCTAGCAGAAACTATTTATTTATGTATTTTTGTAGATCTTTCAATATAATGAGCCACCAGTGTCCCTGTCATGTTTCCGGTGATTAGTGCAACGTTGCCATGGCTATGGGCTGTGGGCCCATAGCCATGGGCTATACCCGTGGGGTATAGGGCTATACCCGTGCCCCATTTATGGAATTAGTTTCTCGTATTTTGTTTAAGAAAAAAAAAGGTTGTGTCTAGTGCAAAAGGTTTAAAAAAGGTTTGACTCCCAGGCCTTTGGTGCAGCATATAGTCGTGTGTGTGTGTGTGTGTGTGTGTGTGTGTGTGTGTGTGTGTGTGTGTGTGTGTGTGTGTGTGGCGTATTCCCTCTCCTCTGACCTGAAATCTTTCTGTTTTCATTGGGCATGTTTTTCCTGGGCGAGCTCAAGTGTGTGTTGGTTTCAGACATCATGTATCTGCTCCGTGTGGAGCGAAGAGCCTCCTCCTCATATCTCGTATGCATGAGCAAAAAAATCACAAATGGACCACATATTTACATAACCCTTTTGAGCTCACACATCTTTATCACACATACTGTGTGTGTGTGTGTGTGTGTGTGTGTATTCAGAGGTTAGGAGGTTTCTCATGTTTCCAGTGCTGAACAGAGCATTGCACTCCAGTATGTAGCGCATGTTTGAATAAGTCATTATTTCATAAAGAAATGTTGCACCATTTCAACACCACAAGCATCCGCGTGTGTGTGTGTGAGCGTGTTTTACTAGTTCTGTAGTGACATAAACCTGATTACACAGTCACATCGTGGGGACTTGCCTACCTTTTAGGGACACAATTGCACTTCCCCATAATGGAAATCATTACGTGATGAAGAGGTGGCTCGGGTTAGGGTGAGGAGAGGGTAACAGGTTAGGGTACGTCTCCAGAAAAGTCTTTTAAGTCAAAGTAATGCCCCCAAAAGTCATGAAAACGTGTGCATGTGCAAAGAGCAGCAGCAGCAACACCAAAACAATGTCTGTAATGATGGAGAAGATGACGAAAATATAAACTTTTTGTATGAAAATATAAGGATCATCCTTACCAAGTCTGACAAGAAAGTCCTGGTAGGGGAACGACACTGAACCTAACGTGTGTGTGCATGCATGTGCGTGTGTGTGTGTGTGCGTGTGCGTGTGCGTGTGCGTGTGCGTGTGCGTGTGCGTGTGCGTGTGTGTGTGTGTGTGTGTGTGTGTGTGTGTGCGTGTGTGTGTGTGTTTAAAGGTCTCTTATGTGAAGGCCATAGACATCTGGATGGCAGTGTGTCTCCTCTTCGTCTTCTCCGCCCTGTTGGAGTACGCCGCCGTGAACTTCGTGTCCAGGCAGCATAAAGACCTGCTGCGCTTCCGGCGGCCTCCCAAGAGCAAGAGCAAGGTACTGAAGCCTCCCCGCATGCTGCTTACCACCTGTACCTGCACACAGATGTGCACATCTGTTTGTGCATGTTTTAGTCTCCTGAACGCCACGTATCCCTCTCACTGTTAGTGCATGATGCAGGACGGCTGCCGCTCTGTCTGTGTGGTTCACAGTGGTGTTGTCTCCCTGACAGAAGGCCCTCCAAACAGAGTGGAGTGTGTATGTGTGCATGATCAGGATGTCTGTGGCTCAGGGAAAGGATCCACTCTGCATTCATTCAACTCACGCTCACAAACAGCATTTACTTGTAAGGAAGCCAGAAATCGGAAATGGTTGTATGTCTCGGCCCGTCTCAGACGGAGTAATTCAGTAAAAAAATATTTAACTTGTAGAATCCGAATTGAAACCCCCTTTTTTTTTCTGGACAGTATTATTACCTGGCGAAAGACTGTGTATCTCGTCGGTCTGAATAGTTAGGAGAACAAATTACAAGTAAAATCACATGCAATGTTAGCAGATAATGAGATATTAACCAAAAACACTAAACTAAAATGGTTAGTCTTTTGATGAAAAACGAAGCAAAATTAATATACAGTATATTCAAGGTATGACTGAATAACAGAATGGATCACCTGGGGGCGCAACATAGCAACACATGAAAGGGCATTTATATAATATTATATAATAGCTTTGTAACCTGGGAAGTTTGTGATTTCAAAATGAATATTAACTGCTGAGGGAATTGTTCAGAATTATGACGAAAAAACCCGCTTCACTACTAATACTAATATTTCCAACATGTAGCTTGACTGAATGAATGTGTCCCAACCCCTTGTTTTTAGATGCTATTGTTTTGTTTTGTTGTCGGCCCTTTTGGTTTCTGTTTGTTGATTACTGGTTTGCATGCTGTCAACTGGTAGATCAGTGGAGGTGCTGTTGATCCAGAGGAGCTAGCTTATTCCCTCCGCCGTGTTAATGTTGACAACGGAAAACCAACAGGCCCTCCTTATGGATCTATGACCAACGTCTACACCAGCAACCACAGGGTAAAGGCACAGTGCATATGTGTGTGTGTGTCTGTGTGTGTCTGTGTGTGTGTGCACATGGTTTTGCATGTATTTGTGTTTCACCTGCATGTTCCAACCACATCCCCATCCGCCTGCTGGTTCAGCATAGACATGGACAGGAACACTGGGGGAGGGTTACAGGTTGGGAGCCACTGGCGTGGGTCATGACGAGCATGATACGCTAGATTGTAGATGGAGAAAGGTTATATCTTTAGAAACCTTTCACATTTAGAGCCAGCTCAGGAAATGTTCCATGATGGCCACTTATGAACCTATTGAATCGTCCTCGTTTGCAGATGCATAGTGGATTGTAAGATTATGACATAACGTGGGGCGTTTGCACAGGAAACAAGTGTGAAAGCGTAATAAGGCCAATTTAAACTTCTAAGTATGAAAATCCTGAAGACATCATGTGTGAAATGAATATTTTCTGTACTAACCAATCCAATCCAAGGCCAATATTATGTAACACCAAAGCAGCCAACAGTGTATAACCCTCGTTCAGTGCCATGCTCACGCGCCCGTCAGCGGCATGTGCAGTGAAATATAAAGGGGCACTATTTCCTGATCTGTGAGCCCTCCCTCTCCTCCGTTGTCCCTCCAACAGGAGGGGGAAGCGCACGAGAACAGACCAACCTCTGCAGCGGCCGTGACCTCCACCCCAAGCAACAGCAAGGGCTCCAAGGGCGGCGCCAACAACACCGGCGCCGTGCCGGGCGCCCCGGGGGCCACAGCGAGCGCTGCCAAGAAGCCGCCCGGGGGGAAAAGCATTGAAGAGATGAGGAAGTTATTTATCGACCGAGCCAAAAAGATTGACACCGTGTCGAGGGCGGGCTTCCCTCTGGCCTTTCTCTTCTTCAATATATTCTACTGGGTTCTTTATAAGATACTTCGACGTGAAGATGTGCATATGCGATAGAGAAAGAAAGCACAGAGATGATTTATATACACAGTATGTGCGCACGCATCCTTGTATTCAGACGAGGACACTTCATTAACCTTCATTTCCCTTTTCCTTCACCCTGAACCATCTTCAAAAAGGCCATGATTCTGGAAGCTCGTCTCAGTTCTCACGAATACTGAAGAAAAGGACCGAGAGTTAGCAACTGGAGGAGGTCGAGCTCTGCAGGGGCCGTGATGAGTCTGTTTATCGGGTAGACAGCCGGGCGCTCTGCCACAATATCTGAGGGGTTGATTGTGGACAGTGTCTGGAATATGTGCACAAACTTATACAGCGTATGGATATGTCCTATATATTCAGAATTTAAAAATAATCTCCCACTATTGAGGGAAGTGGCCCACCTGACTCCATCGATCGCTTAAAGATCAACATCATCAACGTGATGAGGAACGGAAGACGGTGAAAAGGAGGAAACACTTAATAGTAACTTCACGCTCTGAAGCATTGTTCACTACGTTAATACACATCTATACATGTTTTATTGTTGATTAATAAGATCATTTGATTTTATGGTCCTATTTTATAAATAAAGGATTCTCCATTTCTAGAATTATTTAAATCACAAACCAATTATTTAGAGTGATCAATAGTTCATGAGATCATTCATAAAGTAAGTGATTGAGAAGTTATTTAGATGTACATTTATGCATGCATTTATACATATAATGATTTAGACATGCACTAATGGGTAGGGAGCGTGTTAATATATGTTTTAGAAACACAATCTAATAATGCAATTCAGAATTAATTCAGGTAGTTACTAGTCATTAGTTAAATATTTTGTGAGGCCTCATTTAAACGCTATGCCTCACTAAGTATTTACAAATGACTGCAATACCTCAAAACTCACAACAGTCTCAGTTATCTTCTATCTTCTTCAGTTATCTCCAGAAAAATAAAACAGACACAATGCAAAGTGATAAAAAAACATAGAAATCTTAATTGCAAGATGCAAAAACTGTACTGGTAGAAACATACCCATCATCCTTTCATTCATTTACAAACATCACAGATTTTCCTCCAGGATACAACACATGTGTAACTGTACTGTTGATTTAAAAGGAAGAATATACCTCTGCATACTCATGTCAAATTAAAATGATGTCAATAAAAATTCACTAGCGCCCACAGTGGATCACAGAGTGCCAAAATACCACAAATACAATCTTTAAAGAATGATATCCTAAAATCTTTCACAGTATCAATATTCAACAACTAAAATATTCCAAACATTCAAGATTATCATTGCAGATCGAGGCCACGTTATATTTTTCCCAACTTTTAAAACGTCAGAGTAGATGGGAGAACCTCTCTCGTTCCGAGGTCAGCTCTCTTACTCTCCGACCCCAGCGTCCTTTTTCCACAGCAGACTGCCACACCCCAGTTTACACACACACACACACACACACACACACACACACACACACACACACACACACACACACACACACACACAGAGAGAGAGACACCACGTGGAATGCAGGCTTGCTAGTTTCAATCGACAGCGAGATCAGAATGGGTGACACTGAGAGTCCAACGTGATGGTTCCCCAGCTTCTTCTTCTTCTTCTTCTTCTTCTTCTTTTGAAGACAGGTGGACTTCCTGTGTGGGACATGTGTCCTCTTTTTTTTAAACAAACACAACCACAAGGCTCACAGCACATGTGGCCCAGAGGAACACATAGAGCATGCACATCCTACTAGGGGCCAGAGATAACGTCACATTATAGGACCCAACTGAACTATAATTTGACTACACACCTGTTGGGAGACTTACCCGATGCCAGCTGTTCTCTCAGATCTCTCTGCTTGCTCCGCTCATCAATCTTCTCTTTTTGCCACGAGGTACATCTCTAATTCTTTCTTTTTGCAAAGCTTGAGCAGATTAATTTGGAGAATAAGGATCGTTACTTTTTTTTTTTTTAAACAATGAATTTGATAAAGTGGCTTCAGAAGAGGAGAAGTAAAATGCAGAAAAGGTTGTTGGGGACCGAAAGTTGAAGAAACGGGTGAGCAGTGAAGATGGATGTGGTATGAACTAAGTGATTAAATAAGTAAATGTACTATGCAACGCTGCTGGCTGTGTGTTGATGTGTGTGTGGTCGTACAGGGCCTACAGGGCGTTGGGGCGTATAGAATTGCATGAAGCCCCTTTCTAACAAACGGTATTTTATGTCACTGTCTTTTTGAATGGGATCTATGGACAAGCAGCACATGGGACAGGCCAAACAAACATCTGTCAGGCTCAAGTCACAACATCTGTCCTAACTGGATGCAATTCATGTACAAGTAGGCAAGCAATAATGTTAATAACAAACACGAATGTCATAGGCTCACGACATTCCAGATATTTTTTTTCAATTTGCATAAAATATGAAAAATAATAGGACTTTTTGTCAATGATTTTAGAGAGACCTAAACGTTACTTTTTTTTTATTTTCCTCTGAAGATTTTCTCAGGATCTACGGTTACAGCAGATTGGCATGATGGATGACAGCACTGTAGCCAGTTCAGCAACTCATAGTTAAAAGGTCAAACAAATTAAAAGTAATAAATAAATTATGTTCTCCTTCTCTCGGCTACAAGCACACCGTCCTCCACAGCAGCTAGTATAGATCCCCACATGGTGCCCATACCCAGCATGCTGAGGGGACTGGAGATCCTAAAGAAACAGAATGGAGGGGAAACCGCACCGAGGCCACCGCCACACTACCAGGCTTTTGTTTTAAAAACACATTTATTTTGCTGCCTTCAACCCTGGCACCCGTTACTCCGGAGTTTTAGAACTCCAAAGGGGTGCTGTGTTGGTTTCAAAACGGGGTAAACACCAGCAGAGCTACGAGTAGACAACAAGGAAACCGAGGAAACGAGTGAGACATGTGTTGACCACATGTATTGACCCCTACCTATACCTACCTACAGCCATCTTAAAACAAAAGGGTATTAGTGTGGCTGTAGCCTGAGATTTTGCTTCCTAACCATCTTGCAGCGATTGAGTGGATTGAACGTCTCCCAAATAAACCCTGCGATGGTGCATTTGGCATATTGGTTTATGACATTTAAAGAAAGTACAAGGATCATATTTAGTCATATAGTGAGGAGGAGCTGAGAGCAAGAATGTGTCTTTCTATCGGAGACGGCTGAGACAACCTCCAAAGAATCACTGGGGCTGAAGTTTTGTAGCGTCATTAAATGTATATTTCATGTAATATTTGATCATGTGTTGAGAGTATTTCTTTTTTTCTGTCTGAAATGAATAACTATGTATGAATAAATGTTTATAGAACTTCGGTTGAGAAAAGGTTTGGAGACTTGTGAGTCCTGAGATGCTGCTGGAATCAGGTATTTACAGCCTTTCAATGTCGATACACTTTAGATGAGGTCACACAAAATACTGAACCTGAGTAATACCTGAATTAATCATGAATGTCAGTATTAATATGTGTTTATAAAACATTTATTAACACACCAACTCTCCATTAGTGGATCTCTAAATATATGTACAAATGTCTAAATGCACGCATAACTACAATTATTTAATATCACTATATTAATTATCTTATGGATTGTTGACAACTCCTAAATATTTTCATTTTATTGATTTAATACTTTTGAAATGCGGAATTAAGTATTAAAAACGATCATTAAACAGATGAGCTTATTAATCAAGAATTCAACATTTATAGATATGTTTCATGTTTATGAAAAATGCTTTATTAATGATTATTTACATTACACTGACGCTTTTATCCAAAGCGACTTACATGACATACCGTAGACACAGCAACGGTGAGCAATGAGGGTTAAGTGTCTTGCTCAAGGACACAACAACACGGACTGGCTGAGCCGGGGTTTGAACCACCAACCCTCTGATTGAAAGACTGACTTGCTTACCACTGAGCCACAGTCGCCCATATTTACTCATACTCCATTGCTTCATGTCGTGCAGTAACGTGTTACCAAGTAAATGCAACATATGGTTTTGTAAAAATCTACTTCAACTTTTTGTATAGAAGTCTAGGCTAAGAAGAGGTGTCGTGTAATCTGGAAAATAAACTGCCATTTCTCCACTTTTTTCTTTGACTTAATTTATGCTAACTTCCATTCAGTCACGTGAGGGTGACAGTCTGAGCATCGGGTTTGTTATGAGCTCCATTATTATTATTTTTTACCCGAAACATTTGGCCTAATCGATCATTCCCCGTGTTCAAACGACACCATGGTCATATTCTGGGTTATCAAATAATGATTTCACGCTCAGAATATCAATAAATACAGATGCAAATAATGAATGAATATAACAAACTCAATCTACAAATACAAATACTGCAGGACACAAATACAAATACACAAAGCAGGATGTTGATCAGGTGACGGGCCACAGAGGGAGTTGCTGCTCGGCGCGTTCATGACAACTGTGTCTCTATTCATATTCGCACAGTGCACGCGCGTGTGCAGACACAAACTCCATCAAAGCCCCGTCCAGCTGTTAGAGCCGACTGACAGCTGATCCAGCTGTGAGCCTCTGCCGCGCCGTCATCAGAAACAGACGTCGCTTCACGTGACGCTTCCGAGGAAAGTACGTCTCTTCTCTTAAAACAACAACAACAACACACATGTCCTCGTTTCCTCTCCTCGCGTGGCTTCCTTGCGTAAAAGACGCAAAGTGAGGGGAAACGCGGGTTCAAATGGAGACCTTTATGGGATGCACCCGCTGGACGTATTGGACCCGGCTGCCTGGGAAGTGATGCTGAACAACAAACTGACATCATCAAAAGGCGACTCACACCCTGACGAGCCCAAAACATTCTAGAGGACATCAAAAAAACAAAACAAGACGGAGTGAGTGAATCACTCACCAGTCACATCTCGGTGCGTGGATCTGTTCATGCACGTGCACCGCAGCAGCAGTAGTCTGCCGCGCGCATCCCGAGCAGGAGCAGAGACAGGCGGGCCCGGCGATGATGATGATGGCGGACTGTGTTGGCTTCCAAGCGCAGATCGCCTCGATCATCGAGATCCTGGCGAACTCGGCCGTGGCGGAGATCTGCAAGCTGGTAGACGACGGCTACGCCGCGCTGCGCTCCCAGATGGACCGGGAGCGGGAGAAGAGCGAGCGGGAGAACGACGCGCTGCGGAGGAAGCTGCGGGAGATCGACGTGAAGATGCGGAGAAACGAGAGGAAGATGAGGAGACGAAGTCCGCGGGAGGAAACGCACGCCGTTCATTTTAGACCATCCGAAGGTACGGTGGGGATAGATGAAGGTAAAGAAAACATTTAATAAAAAGGGCTGCAGCGTTGCACCACTCATCATCACTACATCTCCGAGGGAGTCATGACACACCTACTACTCACAGCAACGTGTTGTTGATGTCTTTATTCTCAATGAGACCACACAGCTGCTCTAACTTCACCCAGCTCTGCTGTCAGGACTGATCTTATATGTATACACACACACACACACACACACACACACACACACATATAATACTGTGGCCCTCAGCATCTACGGGCCCTTATACCACATATCAATGCACATGAGCAGTTGTTGTTTTTAGAATTTTTCGTTGTCTATCTATCGTAGTGGAAGTCACATGCACACTTGATGTGTTAGTGGCAGCTCCTGTTCATACTGAAGCTAATGTGAGGATTTGGCAGTCTGAGTTAGACTTCAGGGGCCAAATCCTGTCTTCAGGAAATGTTGGTTCAGTCTCGTGGCTCTCATCAGCCTTATCAGCAGCAGAAGGTAATTATCATTTTTTAGGGGATTGGGATGCACGGAAAAGTACAAAATTAAATGCCACATGTTTCAAAACTAAAATAACCTTTTTGGTAACACTTTATAATAACTGCACGCTATGAAGCATTAGTTAAGTATGAGTAAACACTTAATTCATGGGGCGACTGTGGCTCAGTGGTTAGCAAGTCGGTCTTTCAATCAGAAGGTCGGTGGTTAGATCCCCGGCTCCGGCAGTCTGT
This sequence comes from Cottus gobio, assembly GCA_023566465.1. Lineage (NCBI taxonomy): Eukaryota > Metazoa > Chordata > Actinopteri > Perciformes > Cottidae > Cottus > Cottus gobio. The sequence continues at coordinate 3,866,271 of CM042219.1, forward strand.
GTCGTTGTGTCCTTGAGCAAGACACTTAACCCTCATTGCTCACCGTTGCTGTGTCTACGGTCTACTGTATAGCATGTAAGTCTCTTTGGATAAAAGCGTCAGCTAAATGAAATGTAATGTAATGTAATTCATAATTCATAATCTATAAAGCATTGTTCCACACTTTATAAATAATGGATTCACCATTTCTAAAGGAGGTATTTTATAACGCTTCATAGTGTGCAATTATTAAAAAGTGTTACTGAGCCACAGGACCAGAGAGAGACGTATGGGCCACTGCTGCCTCTAACAAGACCAAATATTACAGAGACAAAAACAAATAAAACGGTAACATTTTATAATAACTGCACGCTATGGAGCATTATAAAATATTTCCTTTACAAATGGTGAATCCATAATTTATAAAGTTTGGAATAATGCTTTATAAATGATGAATTGTAAATAAAATACTAACTAATGCTTTATAGCGTGCAGTTATTATAAAGCGTTACCCATTTTCTTCCTTGATTGGGCTCAACATGACCAGCAGGATCCACAGCATCTTGACTGACACAAAAGGAGCCTTACAGTGAGGACCATGAGGAGGGTTACTAATAAACATTGTCATGCATATATAACATATCCATCAGAAGTATGCAAAGCTGTGCCAGAAATCCAGTTTCTGTTCCGACATATACAAACAAATACTTGGATCAATAGAGTTTTTGCGATCATCGGCACCTTTAGGGCTCTCTGCTCCCATCAGCTGATGGGCGATGTTTGCTAGATGGACTATATCATTTTAGCAAACATCGTGTTTTTATTTGTCACTACATTTTTGTCTTTGACTGCCTCTCAGATGATCCTTTTGCATAAGAGGCCATTTAAAACAGCATAATATGAGCATCTGAAGCTCTGGGTGCTCATTCAGAAGCTAAGAAACGTGGGCGAAGAGACGGGTTGTTCGGGTTAAATGATGACACATGGCTCAAGCTCAAAAGGCAAGCTGTGGACGATACTAGCTCAGTGTTCTGTGCTATTTTTTCAGGAGCTGACAACCATCAGCCTGTGGTGCCGCCTCTTCCTGACACTTCTATAGACAAACCCTTCCATCACATTTCAAAGGTAAATCAGCGGAATGATTTTCAAAAGGAGCACTTATGCTGTACCCTACAGTACGTGAGGCAGCCCTTCTGCCCTCTAAGAACATAGAACTGAAGGCCGTAGAGACGACACAGACTTGTTGGTGAACTGGAAACGCTAAATCCACATCAACACACTATATTTATACCAGTTCATCATGCTTCCTAACAATTCTGCACAGTGTGTGTAGTGGAGGGTGTGTAACTTCAACACGGTCTGCTATGACATCATGGATTCTGTGTAGCCTTCATGTAGGAACATGGTCCACGGCCTGAGTTTTAGGTTCCTCTTGAAGTGTGCGATGAATGGTGTATTAATAACTTGATAAATGCAGAGCTGTCTATGTCGTGTCAAGCAGGAGGACAGCATGCTGCTGCCTTTGGTGAAGCAGGAGAAGGTGGAGGGAGATGACTGCAACCTGGACCTCAAGGTGGAGGTCAACATCAGGGCCGAGTGCGACCTGTCGACCGGTGAGTGTTCCATTGATTACTCTTTTGGTTTCAGTGTGTACTCGGGTTTAATACAAACAAAGAATGTGGAAATAAACTAGAGTAAAGCCTGTGCATGTTTACACCTCGTCTGGACTTTAGTCGACCAGTCAGTTTTTCTCCATGAATACTTCTTCGTCCCGGCAGATATTTTTGTGTTGAAACACTGAAGCAAGCACTTTGTTTCAGCAGCTGTTGCAATGCAACAACGCATTTAATATATTATTAGTGAAGGGCCCAAATCTTTTTTTAATGTTTTTTTTAAGTCGAAAAAGTTCTATATTTTCAAAAAGTTAAGAGGTAAAAACAAGAAAAGTCATATCAAAAATGTCCTTAAAAGTTAATATTAAAACTGTATGTTCTTGGACAGTGAGTACTATTTGGCTGGAATAAACTGCCATTACACAGAAAGTCGTTTTTGAGAGGAATGAACCTTTAAAACATAAAAAAAAGTATTTGGATGGAAAACAAAACTAATTCTTAACTTCCTGTTAGGATAGAGTTAGTTTATGGGTCTTTTATTTTGAACGAAACATGCGCTTCCTTTTAATGCAGCAGTTACTCTCTGGGGCTTTTAATTTGAAGGGGTGGGGGTTGAGAGGACTGGAGAGAAAGAGTCTGATGTTCATAAAAAGTGGGTATGATAGAGAGGCCCTTCAGCTTGCTGACTACAGGAGCCTTGTTTTCTGAGAGCAGAGTCATGCATTTTCTCCCTGGGCCTTCTGTGCCGTCTGATATCGTATACATATCAGACGTACCGGCACGGAGGCTACCGGCACGGTGGCGCGTAGCGTACCAGCACTTCGCGGCTACCGGCAAGGCGCAGCTAGATTCGGCGGCTCAACAGTAGCAGCCGCAACAGCGGCTTATAACCCGCCGTGGCTTGTTTATGATTAAATACACTGCAGATGTAAAAACACAAACAGCTGTTCACTCACCAGATGCTGTTCACTTGAAAGAGAAAAAGTTCATCCTCCTCTCTGTTAACAAACGCGGTTGTACAGTTTATTGGTACGCTTCAGGTTGTTCTCGATGGCCATGAATGCCAGTGAGGACAGCCCAAGTTTCCATGCGTTTCATGTCCACGTTGTCAGTAAACCCACCACCAAGTCTGTTTCTCCTCCTCCTGCAGCCATCGAGGGTTAAAAAAACTACACCAAGTAAAACACTAAAAATGTCATAACTTCTCTTATGTTTCAGCCTGAACTGTTCTTACTCCTCCTGAGTCCTGCTAGCAGCTAGGTAGCTTTCTGCTGACTAAAGTCAGGCTGGTCCACTGACCAATCACAGCGCATGTTAGTGCTGACACCGGCTAGCCGGCCATGGCACGTCAAAGAATACACCCAGCATGTCAAACTAAAGATCTGATTTGTTGAAGTCTATGACAATCAAGGATAACGTCCCCACGTACTTTAATCTGCAAAGTCTACCTAGAAGGGCTCTGGCCGCTCTGCTTCCATAGAGACATAGAGGTGAAATCTGATTGGATGAGAGCTCTCCTTAACAAGCTGCACTGCAAGCAGAGCAACAGACGAAGTGCAATGAGAAAATAAGCTAATAGGGAAAAATAATTGTAATACATGTAGTGTATTTGTGAAAAACAATTAAATTATAAAATAGCTATAACTTTGTGATTCTGTTTAGGCCAGCAGAGAAGGCTTAGCTGGCCCTGATGGCCCACCACTGGTTCCATGTGTGGGGGGGCCTTACAGGAATAATTATCAGAATCAGAATCAGAACCATTTATTGCCATGTATGTTTACACATATAAGGAATTTGTCCTGGCGGGAAGGTGCATACATTTAACATTTAACAATACACATTTAACAATTATAGTGTAAAAACACGGTATAATCATATGAATATGTTCATGACAACAAACAAGTTAATGTTCTGTTTGAGACAAATTTTTCTAATTAAAATCCAAAATGATGCAAACTAAAAAAAAAAATAGAATAAAGGTGTATATTATTTCAGTAAATTATTTGTATTACACCTGCCTTGAAGTCGTGTGGTGGGGTTTTGACATCTCTAAGTGTGAGGGCCAGTGGTAGGTTGGGTAGGCTGCTCTGATTATAACGGGACACATATCGAGGTGTCATCAGTCCATCAGTGTATGGATGTGCATGGATGTGCATGAAGGGGTTAAAGAAATGTAGTGTGAATCGCTTTGAGTGGGTGGAGGACTGGAAGGTGCTCTACAGATGCAAGTCCTTGTCCATTTGCCAGTGGTCTACCGTATCAAAGGCAGCACTCAAGTCCAGCAGGACCGAGATGGAGCTGTCACCTTGATCTGCAGCAAACAGGAAGTCACTGAGTGAAGCTGTCTTAGTACTGTAGAGCTCTAAAACCAGACTGATAGCCATCAAAAACTGCTGTAAGCAATCAGTTTAGATAACTGCATAAATAAAACTGTCTCCAACACCTTAGATATTAACAATATGTTTCTTAATAGGTCAGTCTTTGCGAGGGTGAGCAGTTTAAGGCTTTATGTATAGTTGCCTGTTTAAAGTCAGAGGGAAAAATACCAGTGACCGAGCAGCCAATCATAATTGATGAAATGCAGGGACGGACAGGGTGTAGTACATCGTCTAGAAGTTTAGGGTGAATAATATTGAGCTTCAAAGATGATTTAATCTGAGAGACAATGGTTTCAGGGAAATTGGCTGAAACTGGGTCAGCACTGTAAAGGGGGACAAATGGGACATGCATGTCTGAAACAATCAGAGTCCTGATATCCTCCAACTTTTTCTTATAATAATTTGGAACCATTCACAACACAATCAACCACTTTAAATAAAACTTTGGAATTATGTTAATTACTGGAAATCTAATGGGACAAACAGGCTGATCTCGCCTCTTCAACTGCTGTCTGATGTGACTCTGATCTTAAGGGAGACTAATAACCTCTTAGCCTTTAATAAACATCCGGCTTATCTGCATTGTCTCTTGAGGGCGAGTGTGCTCATAGAGGAGCAATAAGGCCCGACCAGTGGGAGGCAGATATTGTTGAAAGAGTTACCAATGGCATCAGGCCACTGTTCCGACAGAGCTCGAGGTTAGGCTTTTTTTTTTATTATTAAAAAAGACACTTAAAGCGTCTATATAAGAGTATACAGAGGAAGGGAACTGAACCAAAAAGCAGCAGAACAGCATCACAAGGAGTGAGCCAAATCTCAGTGTCCATAGGAATGTCCATGGATAAGATGTATAACTAGAACATTTCCCAAGAAATTTTGATGGTGTGGCGACTACTGCCGTAAAACGTTGCAATACACATATTACCAGTATGTTGTTGAGGTTATTGAGGAGTAATTTCTGTATTTGTGATGACTTGAGAGCAGCTACTGCTTCATAGACGCAGGTCACTGGTTACCATGGTGATTGGGGCACCAGGGTGAAGGGCAAACGAGATCTTAAGACTCGTATGTCTGTCTATGATCTATAACAAGTATATGTGTATGTGTATGTCTATGTATCTATAACAAGTATATGTGTATACGTGTATGTCTATGTATCTATAACAAGTATATGTGTATGTCTCTCTATGTATCTAAAATAAGTATGTGTGTGTGAAACTGCCCTGATTAGCTCATTTGAAGCATCTGTGTCACTGAGTGAGTGGGGTGATTATTAGAGGGAGACTGGACTGGATTTAACGAAAACAACCTGTCAAACTACTGAATTTGACAGAAAACAGTGAATCCGATTGTGAAAATATCTGAATCAAGAGAAGCAGAAGACTTTTGTGAATGTTTCCGTGTACTTAAATATTTGTGGAGTTTAGAAATGAGAGCGTAAAGGCAGTTCAGAAAGTGTTGTTCGCTTCATGAGAGAAAACTGTGATCCGATTTAACATGGAGTCCAATGGAGCAGTTGACGGACTTCATGTCGCTTTCAGGCTTGTTGACAGGCTGATCTCGCCTCTTCAAGTAAAAGTTTGTGGGATTCCACGACACATTTGTACAAGCAAGCACAATATTTCCTACGTTTTGTACTAAACATTATGCCTGAAGAGTGAAAATTGTGGAGTGAATGGCAATTTACAAATATTTTTTTCGCAACAGTCTGAAGCTGCTCCTCATCACCTGCTCTGAGCTGCACCATACACACCCATTGTAAACTAAGAAACGGTCTGAATATGTACTTGAACAATGATTACATTAAAACTCTGCTAGCTATCAAAAAATGCCCAATTAGGAAAATAAACTCCAATAAACTTTGTTTTCTCTCTTCATGCCGAAACCCCATTCAAGTGAATGGGACAATTTCTCACCGTTTTTGGCGCTTTTCGGGGAAGCGGCCAGCCGAATCTCTTAGAAACGTCATTCCACGCGATTCCCGATCAGGCCGCGCGTTTGGATGTATTTTGTACGAGTTACGGTCCAACGTTTGAGGTAGAAGGAGAAGAAGAAGAAGATGATGATGAAGCCCGCAGGAGTACATGCAGTGTGCTACAGTGTACATACAGTAGTCTATGAGCCCTGCTGGCATCGCCATTATTGCAAATACGGTGGTTTGCCACTCTCGCCTCACAGGATTAATCCCCAGTGTGGGTCGGCCCTTGGTTTGGAGCTTTGCATGGTTTATTTCCCGGTACATTTTCCATTGCAAAGTCAAGCAACGTAGAGGAAGAACAGGTGTACTGGAGCATAATGTCACACAGCTGACTCAATTAAACATTGGCAGACAACATGCGAGAGCCCAGTCGGTTTTGGATGTGATCCGTCCCTTTGAAACAGGGACCGATCAGTGGAGCTGCAGGAGTCTGCTGACGGAGCCACAGATGACTAAGAATTATGAGAACAGACCGGGAGATAGTGAGCGTCAACGCTGACGTAGTGGCCGCTAAGGACAAAGGGTTTAGCAGACTTGAGTTTTACATCTCTGGCTATGGAGTCACAGATCATCAGCATCTCACAGCCCTGATGAGCCTGGGGCGGCTTTTAGTAATCGTTTAATGAGTGAGAAGCATTTTGTGCGATTCCATTTGCATTGCTGAGCTTCTTGCCTTCATCTTATGATGATTACAGAACCAACATTTGTTCATTTTTGGGGTTATTTATTGAATTTGACATTTTGCCAGTATTTGAGTGCCTTTGTGGTTTAAAAGGTACCTTTGGCCAATAAGAAAGTGATAACTAAAGGTTTAACATTTTCAAAATAAATGAAGAGTTTTGCACCTGCTAAACGCGAGTGTTGTGCTCGATGTTGTGTTCCATGTGTGGGGGCCTTACAGGAAGAATGAGGGAGAACCAACAAGCCCTCCTAGGGAATTACACCCCTGGACATGCAGACTGTAGACCCTTAAGATATTGTAATGAGAATCGATAATGCACACAGATGTAAGCATAACTGTGTGATCAAAGTTGAGGCCACTGGTGGGGGGCAGACCCCACTAAGGAGGGCCCAGGGGGGCTACCACTCACTCATGCTGCAGCACAGCAATCCTCACAAAGAACCATGGTCCGGTCTACACTGGTATCTGTAATCCTGTAATTTCCCCACTGCGGGACTAATAAAGGATTATCTTATTTTATCTTATCTTATCCCAGTGCTCGTACATGCAGCCATGCGGTGTAGGACCCTCACCACTTGTGCCTAGCCTCCAGCAATGGCACTCTACTTCTACTAAAGCACAACGAACGAGTATCAAAAACAAGCAGATGCTGGAACCAAAGGCAGTCAACTGAAGGTGCGGTTCATAAAGGTTGGCCGATCAGTTCAACTGCATACCTGTAACACCACAGACACAAAAGGCCCACAAGAATGAGCCTGTGCCACCTGGTGGTATTTTATATTCCGGCTCCTGGAGTGGTTGGGGGAGGAGTCAGCCCGCGGGCTGCGCTCACCAACACTGCACGCTATGCTGCATTTACTGGCAGTAGAGGAGCATTCCTCACCACACATGCAGGAGCTGTACCCCTGGAGCTCGCCCGTGGGCCGAGCCTTCGGTGAGAGCCTATCAGAGATCATTGGGGTATTTTGATTAATAATAGAAAAATACACTCCCATTCCCAAATATGACTTCATCAGTAAATACAAATGGTAACCAGGGACCGAAGGAGTTTTTCTTTTATCTTTTGAACAAAAAAAAACGCTTTTCTGAAGCAAGGGCAACTGATGTAAAATATTGTGGATTGTGATTGAACCAAGATTTGTCCCCATGTCGGTTTGATTTATAGTTTCCCCAAATTCATACTCTCCCTGTCAATGCTCATCAGCCCTCTCTGTCCGGCCAATCTGTGTTGGGAGCAAATCAGGACAGCAAAACGTTTTCTTTAATGATTCACTTTAAATGATTCTCTCTCTTTTTTCCTCTTTGACTCCACTCAGCCTGTTCCCCTGTGGCTGTCTGTCCATCTTCAGCCATGGAGCCCGGGGAGGAGTCCCCCCCGAGTGATATTGTTCCAGACACGGGTCTGACCAACATCACCTGCACCTCCCTGCCCTTCTCTTCGCCTACTGATTCCACGATGGACCTGACCTGCCGGCCTCGAGCCAAAAGTAAAGCCAGCACGCCTCTGGGCGACAGTCTGACAGCCGGTGGTGTGGAGGTCACGGTCCACGGGGGCGTGCGCAGGGACCTTGGAGGCGACCTGACAGACGTTGCTCTGAAGCCAGAGCTCCAGACAGATGATGGTACGCAAGATGGACTCCATCCCTCCCAGCTGTCAGCCCCTGTAGCTCCTGACGACCCGAGCCCCGACCGCCTCAACAGTCTGGGCCTGGACATGGCCTGGATGCAGGAGAGGGTCAGCCATCTTGGTGCAGCGTATGCAGTAGCACAGCTGGGTTTGGGGAACACAGAGAATGGCCACGTCTCTGCCTCCTTCCCCTCGCAGGGCGGGGACAGTCTTGACGGCCCTCCAACCATGCTCTTCCCAGGCGGCACCCATGAAATGGCTGCTTTCGCTGCGTCCTTCGACTTGGCCGCTGCCGCCACTGTCGTTTCCGCGCCACCTCCGCTGCCTCCTCCCCCTTCTCCCCCCGCAGCTCCTTCTGCCACCACAACCAGCCAGAGGCGGCTCTACAAGAGTGGCTCTGCCGTCGGTGTCATCAAAGAGCCGGCGGCGTGTGCCGTGTGCAGGTGCGTCTTCCCCAGCGCTGCTGCCCTGGAGCTGCACCAACAGGTGCACACGGGGGAGAGGCCCTACACCTGCCCCCACTGTGGTAAGGGCTTTGCCCAGCCCAACAACCTACGGGTCCACCTCCTCATCCACACGGGGGAGAGGCGCTACCGGTGTACGCTGTGTGGGAAGAGCTTCATCTCGTCCAGCCACCTGAAGAGGCACCGCACAGTGCACACGCAGGAGAAGCCCTACAGCTGCTCGCGATGCGGGCAGTCCTTTAGCCAAATGTGTAGCGTTCGCAGACACCGGCAGCAGTCCCAGTGCGGTCTGTAGACGGAGTCCTATGTGAGCCAGAACAAGGAAGCAAGGCTGTGTCCTGTGATATCCTGGCAAGTGCAGTTCATATTTGTCCTTGGTCATAGCAGTAACGTGTGAATTCTGTTTTTTAGAGGCGAACAAGAGGATTTTCACTGAAGCCTTCTCAGTCGTTACTTACTCCTGAGAGAGGATCACAGAGTGGACTGTAAAAGAGTGCCTGGGACAGTGTTTTTAACACTTAATCCATCAGTTCGTCATTTATGGTTTTGTTTGAGTTTACGTAGCTAACGTACTTGGGGTCGGTCTCATTTCACGATTGTTGTGCCTCCCCAATTCCTTTCTTCGCCTCCGCGCCTTAGTCCCGCCCAAGAGAGATGCGGGCGGAGGAGGAGAGGACGAGAGGAGAGGGGAGTCGAGGCGACAGGCATTTAACAAATGAGACGTCCTCGCCTCGGACCGTCATTTTAAAGACAATGAAATGTGCTGCATCAGCTGTCCATTGTTGAGTGACACCACTGTACTTCCTGATCGCTGTCAATGAGCACGACAGTGTTCATGACAACTTCTATATTTACCAGTAATTCAGTTCACAACGTGGCAAAATGTTACGAGAATATTCGGATGTCGTGCGTTTTATTTTTTATTTAACCCACACATTATAGACTTTATAAATGTTATTGTGTGAAGCGCTACAAATGTTCGTACGTAAAGCACTATACAAATAAAGAGTGATGTATATTATATATGACTTATTGATATCTATTATATACACACAAACACAGTCCTGTCTTTTTTATATGACGACATGAAATACGGCAAATTAGTGCTGAATGTAAGAGAATGTTGACATAATAATTTGCACTTGTAAACAGGAATGTAGCGGTTGAGTTGGATGGATCCTACATTCAGTATAAAGAAGTATCAGGTGACTTTATAATGAGGTGGCTCAAAAAAGTGAGTTCAAATACATTTACAGTTCATCAAATGTCAAGTGTATGTTATTAACACAAATTGAATCATACCTTTTCCTGCTGGGATTTCTTATGCTAGATTCAAATTTCCAAACACTTCCAGCGTTTTTTGCTTCTGTCAGGACTGCTGTTTTTAATTTCTCACACTGCACACGGAGTCGATGTCAAAGGATGCGGAGACGTCTTTGATACAGTTATGACTGAAGTGTTTATGTTTTTTGGCTCAAAGCAGGAGGAACTGGCTCAGTCAAAAGAGGAAACAGCTACACATTCCAACACCTCTAACCCTGTCCTAGTGCATGTTGTTGTATTTCATGTAGTCAGACATACGTAGTGGGGAAAAGTAGGATCCCTTTTGCTGAGCTAAACCATGTAGCACAAAGCATTTCTTAGTTTTTAGTTCGGAAAACGTGATTGTCTTCAGAGAGACTGCACATACGACTCATGTGGTATTGATTCCATAAAACAAATACATATCCATAGTAGAATTATATCAAGACAAATGTGGGTTGCTGCGTTTTCACCACTTTTGTATGATATTTGGTGCCGAAACAGCTGTGACGTGTTTTTGCTTTCTTTGTAAGTCATAACAGGGAAACCCAGCCGAGTGTAGTCACACACTTCCACAAACATGCCGGAGAATATCAGAAAAGATGGAAGCATGTTGTACTGCAAACCTTCTCCTAGAGATGAAAATGCAGCAGGATGCACATTTTATGACAATATAGTGCCACAACACACCCTGAATGTTATAAGGAGGCTTCTCATTTCATCATGGTATTTCTGTCAAATATTGGAGTATTTTTTACACTTAGTGGCACAAACGTTTTATTTAAATGTACTCTAACTTGCTTTTGTAATAAATTTGTTTTTAATGGGTGGTATACGTCATGTGATTTGCCTTTGAGTGTAAGGATCCTTTTTTTTTTTACTTTTCTCAAAGAAATACTTTTAATTTGAAAGAAAGTCCATTCTATTTCAGTATATGATTAGTATCTGTGACATTAAAATTGGGGCAAAAAGAAAAGAATCAACTAAACCCCCCAAAAAAGAAATAGAACAAAACAGCAAGAACATGGAAGGCAAGTTTATTTGTATAGCACAACATCAAGGCGATTCAATGTGCTTCACATAAAACCATTAAAAGCATCAAAACATAATGCAGAAGAAAACAAGATTTAAAAACAATTAAGAACATAAACAGTCAAAAAGCAAAAAATACAAAATTTAATAAAAGTTGCAGTGCAGTTTAAGAAATACAAGGCATTAGTGAGATGCAGAAGTTGATTAATAACGACAACAACATACATGCCATCCCTGACCCAGGCCAAGCATGAGCACTATCTTACTGTCAATGAACCCTAGCTGGAGACGCATTAGGGACTTTTTAGCAAATAAGACACAACATAAAAATGTCTGTGTAATACAGTGGAACCTATAGACTCAATTTAACAGCACAAACATAATCAAAGCATAATAAAATGTTATTATTGTATCCACATATCATTGTGAAACACACATTGTGCTGTGTTTGTGGGCTTTTTTAGATTCAAACCTAAAATGTTGCTAACTCAAACACAAGATGAAATAAAGATGATGTATATCCTTTTTGTAAAAAAAAAACACATTGGCAAGGGAGACAATTGAGGGGTCCTAAAGAAAGGGACAGGTAGTGCATACAGAGGGTAAGAGAGCAAGGTAGACAACACTACACTAATTCACTTCTATCAACATCATATCCTCGTAGTGTGGCTCATTCATTGAACATTTAACATGATTCTCATGTCTGACTGACAGATCATTTACACAAATGCCCACCAATATGCTTTTAAAACATACATTTTTGTTCTGCTGCATCTCTGCATGAAAATGCATTTGCCAACAAAAAAAAAACATCTGCCAGCAACAGAGCTATGTGTGAAAGGTGGGGACCATGCCCACTGGTGATCTGTCGAATAGATAGTAATATTAGGAAGAGGAATTGTTTCAGTGAACAAAGATAAACGATACAAATAAAACAACCGATACCAGTTAAATATGACAACAAGGTAGAGTATACAAAGTATACAACTGAAGCTTAAACATTTGAAACGACATACATTACAGAGTAACAACCGTGTTGACCTCTGACCTCGGCAAATAACCATTTGGTTTCATCGCCAAAGTAATACATACAATAGATACAAAGTAATACATTTTACTTTATGTGGCGCTCCGCTCGTGTGACAGATACATGAGCAAGAAGAGTCAGAGTTTAAGGCGCTGTGTTATGACGAAGTAGTTCGTCCCTGTTGTGGACACACTGCATGCGACAGTACGCACTGGGTAGCTGCAAGACGTAGCTACTGAAGTCAAAGTAGGAATCTTTTTTTAATTTGCGATTTGGAACGTACCGGAAGTGTTTTATAACCGGAAATGACGCGATTTGTTTGCCGTCGTTGCTTGCGGAAAGAGGAGAAGCTGCTTTAGCTTAGCCTTCTCAAACCTGCTCAACATTTAACTAAACACGTAGAGTTTATACTCCGGCTGTAATGCTTTGACCAAGCCTCCGACGCAAACCAACCCCGCACGCGGAGTATACCGGTATTTTCAAAACGACGAAGCGGCTCGCGAGCCACCGAGTGTCGGGAAAATGTCCAGCCGACTGGCCTTTCAGACCCAGCTGGCCTCCATCATGGAGGTGCTGGCTAACGCAGCAGTGGCGGAGATATGCAAGCTGGTCGACGACGAATACGCGGTGGTGAGTTTGCAGATGTCGCAGTGCCAGAGAGAGAACAAAGCCCTGAAGAGGAAGGTACATTTTCTGGAGCTGAAGATGGCCCGGGGAAACGCCGAGCGGAGGCTTCGGGAGAGTGCCATGAACGGCAGCCGGGCGAGGGTGCAAATACCAAGCGGCGACAGGCTCCGGGAGTCGTCGCCTTCCACCGGTAAGATCACCATAACAGGACTGGGGGTCACTTGACGTGTACATGCATACAAATCAGCATTTGCGTTCAAACACACAATGCTAGGCTATTTTACTCCTGTATTTCCAACAAGTAATACAGCATGTTGTTATGACCCTGTGGGTCAGGGGTAGAGCGGCCGCCGTTCGACAATGTTTATGTTCGCGCGCGTGAGGCAGATGTGTGGTCGCAGTGGCCTTCAGGACCCATGTTGACTAACTAGGAAATACATATTTCGATACCGTAGCCTCTCTGTCACACATGTTTGTAAAATTCACTCCCTGTTCGCCTAGGACACTTAGCGAGGACAAAAGTGAACGACAAAATAGGTGTAATGCCTGTTAAATATTCAGTCAATAAATCCTTTACAAAATGCTCTTGTTGTCCATCCATCCGCTTATCCGGGGTCGGGTCGCGGAGGCAGCAGGTCAAGCAGGCTGACCCAGACTTCTCTCTCACCCGCAACATCTACCAGCTCATTCTGGGGGGATCCCGAGGCGTTCCCAGGCCAGCTGGGAGTTATAATCCCTCCAGCGTGTCCTGGGTCTTCCCCGGGGCCTCCTACCAGATGGACGTGCCTGGAAAACCTCTAAAGGGAGGCGTCCTGGAGGCATCCTAATTAGATGCCCGAACCACCTCAGCTGACTCCTTTCGACACGAAGGAGTAGCGGCTCAACTCCAAGCTCCCTCCTGATGTCCGAGCTCCTCACCCTATCTCTAAGGCTGAGCCCGGCCACTCTACGGAGGAAACTCATTTCGGCCGCTTGTATCCGCGACCTCGTTCTTTCGGACACGATCCAAAGCTCGTGACCATAGGTGAGGGTTGGGACGTAGACCGACCAGTAAATTGAGAGCTTAGCCTTCCGGCTCAGCTCCTTCCTCACCAAGACAGCCCGGTGCAACGCTCCGTTGATCTCCCGCTCCATTTTACCTTAAACTCCTTCGCTTGTGGTAGGCACTCTGTCCCCACCCGGAGGGAGCAATCCACAGGTTTCCGGCAGAGCAAGAGGCGATCCCGAGATCCCCGAACCCGACGTTCTCCGCCCCCCGGCTGCGCCTTGATATCCTGTCCATGAAAGTCACAAACAGGACCGGTGATAAAGGGCAGCCCTGGCGGAGGCCAACACCCACCGGGAACGTGTCTGACTTGTTGTCAGGCTGATCGTTATCTGATGTCAAGTCGATTTGAGACCAGTTTACTCTTCATACAGTGTAAAGTGAAACATGCAGACTGTGTTTACACCCAGTTCGACCACAGCTGTCAGCTGTGGGAAACTGTGATTGGCTCAGATTAACGTGTGATACACCACGGTATGTATGCTCTCTCACATCGCCTAGTATTCTCAATACTACGGATATTCATCCCTATCACCATAACATTCTACCCTGTGCAGCACACATGACTGTTAACTGTCGGTGTGTTGCTATAAGGACCAACATTGAATAACTACACACAGGAGTTCAGCAAGACCGAGTTCCTCCTTGTGGCACTGGCACCACAGTGGCAAGCGTCAGTCAGGTGTCAGGACAGTGGCAACCCTCTGACTAGTCGTGGCACTTCTGTGACAACTACTGGCACATCTCTGATATTCAGTTTACTGACTTAAAATTGGACCAAAAATGAAACTTGTACACAGAAATGGTCTCAATAAATATTTTGTTCAAAGTATGATTATAAGCTACCTCGTAATAAAGAGGGAAGCTAAAGCTACAAATCACAGTGTAATAGTGAACCAACGCATCAGCAGGCGATTGAGACAGAAGACAGTTAAGGAACATTGTCCCATGTCCTCACTGTTACAATAATTTATTGTGTAGACATTCATTATCTTCAATAGTTTTGGAAGCTTAGAAGTGCCGACGCTAACTAACTGCTTTCTAACATACATTTCTTGTAGTTCTCAACATAAGGTTTTAGAAAGGTATGTCCTTCTGACCCCTCCGGGTACCAGTTATCAGTGTAACCGTGCCCCAGGCCCAACGTTTATCCAGGACCATACAGGAAATGGTTTTGAGTTTTACTAACAATTTTTATACTCCAATATTCATTAAAATATGCGATCAGGATATAGTTTATGTTTTTCTAGTCTCTGATCTCTGATATTGTTACATTGTGTTTTAACTGACAGGAAGAGAAGGTTCTGTTACATTATGATGCATTCAGGCACTGTTCAGTAAAAATGATTATTGGACGAAGGTAAATTAAAGCGTTACATGTTCACATGTAATCTCCTAAAATGTTGGTGAGAAACAGAGAAATAAATCAGGAATTGGCTTTTTACTCTCACATGTTTTATTGAATTTACAGTAACGAGTGTAGTAATCTTCACTTTACCTGGTTCACTTCAGTGTATCCATCGCTTCGTGTGTGTGTGAATATATGATACAAAAATGTATTCTAAACGTCTCCCAAATATATTCTGATGAGTATTGCTGTTGTATAAGATTTAGCTGCTGTGGGGGTACAAAAACATGTTTTGGGGGGCAAACGCTGTCTTCTATTATTGTCTGGAGATTGTCTGTCTTTTTTCATAATTCATAATCATCATCATTTTATTTGTCTTAAGGAACATACACAACAGGCAGTTGTGTTTGAGACGGAGATGGTCGGGTGTCTTTACATTCAATCACTGGATGACCATAATGATCACTTATAGCTTCCTCAAACCATTTGATAAATAATGTACAGTCCCCAGGACACATCTATCTAGCATAAGCATAACTCCATATCTGTCCCTGGGTTTTGTATTAAACAAAACAAGGTAATTATCGTTTAAATTAATTGTCCTGAAAGAATCACAGCAATCCCCTTGCGTGTCCATCAGATCCTACAGCAAAGCATAAACATATGGTGTTATGGCCTCAATAACAGTCCTACATTCTCTGTAGTGTTGAACAGGTGTGGGAAGTCACCTTTTCTTTTTGCCATCTTCAAAACCCAGTTCTGCAGGACTCGTGACAGGTGTATAGAGGTGAAACTAAAAGAACAGAGCCACCGTTTACTTGTGTGAGTCGTCATACATTTTGGAGCACAGATTGGATCAGTCCCCCAATACTAATTGCTGATCATAGATGATCCATATGGGCAGATACAGATCCCTTCGGTGTTTGATTATACAGCTGGTCTTCAGGGATCCAATTTTTTCTTGTGCGAACAACCCAAAAATAATTTCAACCGTTCTGAAGTCTGTAAAACATGAACAATTCTGTTATTGTTTTGTTATTGTAATTCATAGTGTTTTTTTAATTATAAAAACACACTATTCAAATAAATATTGACATTAGGGTTATGCGGGGATTATGTAGCCCTCGTCACAGAACTTATAAATGCACCTTGTTGTGTTCTGTATCATGTAATTCATTTGATTTTTGTGTGGGGTTCAAGTGTCTGATACATCTCCAGTTTTATTTTCTTGCCATAGTTGTGGGGGGAAACTAGAAATTTAACATCCAAATAATCTAATTTTGACACATCTGCAAGCGAGACCTTGTGGCTCCAGATAAAGCCGTGCTCACATGGACTACTCTCGGCGGATGTGTAATCTAGAGAAAGTTTGTGTCAAGCCCGTAGGCATCCTTTTAGCTTTTCAGTGCAGTGATAATGTGGGCCGCTTCTGCTATTTCCTCTATTTGCATAGGCTCATTTAAAATAGGCTGTGCATAGTTAACGGCAATATGAGTAACATCAGATAAAAAGCTGGTTTATGTTATTAAAATCAATTCATTTTGAGTTCTAATTCTTTATTTTCCTTTGTGTTTTGTCTACAGATTAGTTTGTTTGTTTTTAATCTCCATTCCTTTTTGCACCATAAATAATGTTCATTAAGAAATTGCTTTGACTTTACATTTAGTCTGCAATTTTTGTCGCTCTGTCATTAAACCATACGTAAAAAAAAAAAAAAGCTTTTAATAATTGCCTACATTCATCATTCGGCCAGGGCAAAATGTTCCTCTTTTCTTTTCTTCTGACCCCCACTTCTAGTAAAGGATGCCATCACGCCATTAATCGTTGTAGTCCATGTTCAACAGGCGTGTGCAATGCTATATAGAGTCTGCTAACTCTGCACTTCTGTCAAAAATAGTTTGTCAATGTGGATATGAACAGCTGCATTTGTTCAGCACAATATTAGGACAATGCAATTCCTTTCCTGACACTCTCACCCTGAATCATAAAGTTCTTAGGAATGTACTGACCACATTTGAAGCCCATCACATTAGGATTAGAGTTTGTAAAAGTACAGCCAGTTAAAAACAACAACTGGAATGGGCGAGGCTAAAACATAGGGGGCGGGTCCTCAGGCCGGGCTGTTAGGAAGCATGTTAAGTTTGGCCAGATGTAAACAAGTACAGTCGAGTTACAACAGCTTGTTTTATAATGGTGAATCATTTCAAATGGCCACCAAGCCACACCAACGCAGTTCCATGAAACCTCGAGCTTTTAATAACTCTTCAACGCAAAGGTCTCCCAGATTGTACTGACCAAATTTGAAGTTGATCTGATGAACAGCACCTGGAAATTCGAAATTCACACAAAATTGAAAAGTGCATATTTGCTGTTGGTTTTAGATTGTGGCCCCAATATACTTTTTATGTCTGCCTCCCAGATGTCATACATCTAGGTGACCCTGATCAGTCCAGTCTCTGACATACTGATAAACACTCCTTTGAAACAAAATGCAATAATTGGGAGACTTATTTGAAGACCACTTTTATGATGCGATGTTGGTGTATTTCACGATTTCCGCTTCTACCGTAGTAACACAGTCAGTGCTGACCATTGAAATGTACACTGAGGGTTTCTCAACAGACATTTTCCTTGTTCTTGTGCAGTTGGTGTCTTTGAGCAGCGGGTGGCCCTGTGGTCTGGTAGAGCTGCTGCAGACAGCGAGCCGATCCATTCCGACAGCCTCCAGAGTAAGGTAAGCCCTCCACAAGGTGGCCGAGCTCTGGAAACACACGGGGTGGGACGGGTTGGCTGGGGAGCAATACCAGAAACATAACCCTGGAAGTTGTCTGCAAGCAACAGAGGGTTGTTTGTGCCGAGCTGTTCCCCGTGAACTCATCTACTGTAGCTGCATGAATATAAAGACACTGGTTCTGAGCTGACCGAGCCTTGTTGTGCAGTCTCCAGACGTGGAGCTGGTGGAGCCAGATGCAGTGCTGGTGAAGGAGGAGATGGTGGAGGCCAACATGTCACGAGTCGACATAACGGTGGAGGATGTGCCGATTATAGGAGAAGATGGTGAGTATTGTTGCTTGTGTATGCAACCCTCCTGTGTGTGAAGCTGAGTATTACAAAATCAATGTTGTCTGGAGCATTGACATTGAATACTCCACTGATTTTACACATGGTCTGAATATTGTCTTCTGTAGCCTCAGAGAAGATAATCAAGTCTGAGAAAATAGGTTTTCTTTGTCCCGTAAGGAGAGAAGTATACCTTTTTTAATGGTAAAATGTTTTCAACTCCTCTTGCATGAATTGGTGCTTTTGCTAGAAATAAAAGAAAGTTTTTAAACCATTGTTTTTTTTGCCCCGCATCATCTCTCTAAAGGAGTGTTGCAGTGTGTCCCTCGAGGACCTGCAGGACAGAGACCCAGCCTCGAACTGCAGGACACCCAGTCCACTTCCAGTCAGTCCCAGTCCCAGAACCAGAGCAGCAGGATGAGGTGCACCGGCAGCAGCAGAGGAGTGGAGGTCAGTGACTCCTCTCCTCTCCTTAAATGTGAACGCAGTGCCTTTTTTGAGGGCAGAGACGCGATGCAGGAAATGATAAACCCCCACCAGTATATGGATGGCGGCAGCAGTGATTCACAGTTTGACGTGTTGTGTGACAATAGAAGCGCTCACGCGTTGGTTGGGGAGTTTTTTGACAAGCACCCTGTGGTTGAAGTGGAAGGAATGAGACCGTCGTGTTCATACACGATGGCGGCGACCGATTTCCCATCGACCTCGTCCAGCGTTAACGGCCGCTACCGTAGCGGCCCCGCGTTACCCCCGTCCCAGCCCTTCAGCGACGGCAGCAAAGTGAACCGCCGAACGGGCACCAAGGAAAGGCTGTTTGTTTGCAGCTATTGCGGCAAGGCGTTTAACCGCCCCAAGAAGGTGGAGATCCACCAACGCGTCCACACGGGGGAGAAGCCTTTCAGCTGCTCCACATGTGGGAAGATGTTCTCCGAGGCCGGGAACCTAAGGAAACACCAGAGAGTTCACACCGGAGAGAAACCATATAGCTGTGTTATGTGTGGCAAGGGGTTCGCCTGGATAAGAAACCTGAAAACGCACCAGCAAAAGAGCCACCCATAAAAAAAAAACAACTACTAGATCTGGATGGTTCTCGACTGGAGATCTACTGTAGGACGTCAGGATCCAGGAAAGACTATTTTTGCAGTAAAGAAAATAGACACCCTGCTCAACAGAATGAAAATAATTTGTGAAAAGGACCTTAAAACGTCTAAATCGTTTTTAAATGCTTCCTATAAAAGTTACCACGTTTTTTTTTTATTTTATATAAATGTGACTTACGAATAAGTATTATGTATTAGTATGTATTATTAGTTCCAAAGCCAAGCTGAAGAGAAGCATCGCTCTCTACACAATCTCTTGGTCTTTTAAGGTTTTCAGACTGAAAAGTGGAGACATATCGGTCGCGTATATACCTGGAATGTGTAATATCGTCCAACCAGGTTGATACTGTATTCACATTTGTCAGCTTTTCTGCAAAAACATTTTCAAGGAGAAAGCTGTATTAGTATCCAAAAATCTCATGTGCAGACTCAAGCCCACAATGTGTTAGTGTGTGTCTCAGTACTTCCTGATTGTGGTAAAAACACCTCACACATATATACATATACACAGTATTTGCTTGCAACAGCTGGTCACTATTTCTTTTTTTAGAATTTATTAAAATACTCTTTGGGAAATTAGATTGTTTCTCTCTTTTATTTCCATTAGACACATATGCATGAAGGCCCAAACATACATGACATGCCTCAACGTGTCAATGTACGCGCCTGCGGGCCACGGATTTAAAATGCCAGCAGCACAGAGCCTGCAGTACTTTAGGAAAAGGTTGCTCTTGAGGCAACGTGTCTGTATGTTACAGATACCTTCATAACACGTTATCATTTGAAAGTATTGATATGAATGATATGTTTCACTAGATAATGTGCAATTGACACAAGATCCACTAGATGCAAAACATATCACTTTGTTGGATTAAATTGATTAAATTGAATTCTCTGCAATTCCATTGTATTTGTATGTCCCTGTGTCACACAACAAAGGGCTTTACGGTCCCGGCATAACTACGATCCATGTAAACCTGTGAGGAAGGAAAGCACAACGACTCAAAGCAAAGTTAGTAGCGTGCATTAAAGGGACCTGAATATATACAGATGGAGAGGGAGGAGCTCAGTGTATGCTAGGACGTCATCCAGTAGTCTAGGCCTATAGCGGCATAACTAGCAGGACCAAGGCAAGCCTGAGCCAGGCCTAACTACAAGCTTCATCAGAAGGAAGAGTCTTGGGCCTACTCCTAAAAGGGTGAGGGTGTCTGCCCCTCAAACTGAAAGTGGAACTGGTTTAACAGGAGAGCAGCTTGGTAGCTGAAGGCTCTGGCTCCCATCTTACTTTTGGAAACTCTAGGAACCACAAGTAGAACTGCATCCTGGGAACGACGTGCTCTGGAGTAATATGGTACTATGAAGCCCTTTTATGAAGAATATGTGCTGTCATCACATGACGACATTGTTTAAGCCATTCCGCCTTTTCAGAGAGGATCCGATGACGGTCTGACCCCCGGTGACACGGCATCATAACAGCACTCGTACTTTCTCCCATTCCGTGGCTTAATTTTGCTGCTGTTGCTTTTAGTCTAGATTTTCCTTTGATGGGTTTCTGAGAGCAGGAATAAATCCTCCCAAGCTGGTAAAGTTCTGCTTTTAATCTCTGGTGCCATGTTGATGGATGAACACCTACGGGGCAGGACGTTGAGCCGTATGTGGTGCAGTTGGGCCGTTAATTATTCTCACCAGCGCACGCTCATTTGCACAAAGTGGCACTCATCAGGGTAACGCCACAGTCACCTGAAGTTTGGAGCGTTCCAGCACGTTTGGTCCTTTTAGCTGCGGAGCTAAAAGGCATAAAATTGTATGAAGGAACATGTCACCCAGTGCAAAGATATGTGCTCATTGGCTCAAGTATGGTGTGGTATGCATCTGAGCCCCTGGGCCTCCACAGCACACTCTTATAGCCGCTACAATAAAATGGTCACTGCCACATGTCTTCAACATGGCTGAGTGTCTCTTAAGCTAAGCTCCACCAAATCGCAGCAGGAATCAATCCGCGGCTCAAAATGTTGTTGCAAGTTTACCAATTAAAATATTAAAGGCGCGTCACTCGGTGAGAGGTGCACCGGATGGTTTTAAAATGTGCTTTCTCGAGTGATCTGTGTGTGACACGTGTAGCTTTCATTGGTTCTGGAGTTTGAATATTGGATGAATTCCAACACGTGTAAGTATTTATTTCATCACTCACTCGGTGTGGAAATGGTCTCCATGTGCTCCAAGTAAATGTTTGTCATTGAGCCTTGTTGGTCTGTTTTATTGTTCAGATATTTCACATTTTGCATGCACATTGTGGAATAAAATATGCTTGTTACCACTGAAAAGTCTTTTATTTTACAGAATGAAGTAAATGCATCCCAGAATGCAATTCGATTTGTATTGCTGCAATTATACACAAGTAGGAGAAAGCTGAGGTTTATATGTGAATATATAAAAAACAGTGTTTACAATTTACAGAAACACCTGACTGTATACAAACAATACAAATAGTGCAGAGGAATATATATATATATATATATAGAGAGAGAGAGAGGCCAACATGTCACGAGTCAATTATTATTAGATATTCTTTTTTTAATTGTTACAAGCGTGTCGTAAAACACAAGCCTCTCTGTGATTGTGATATATGTACACACATATATATTGGTGGGTGGGTGGGTGGTTATGCACATATAATGTATGTTTATGCCTCTCTACCGCTTGCTAGTTTTATATTTGACACAAAACCCGTCGGAGGGATTGAAAAGCATGTTTCCGTTACACGGTTAGTCTCAGCCAGAAGCTTTAAAAACCATCATTATAGTGAGACGCTCATCTGTCACACATCAAATGTGATGAACACTTCTGTCTGGGAAAAAACAAAGAAAGGAAACAAAGCTTCAAATAGTCAGAAACCTGTTATTCTACATGTCTCTTTTAAAATGACACTGGAATACATATGTCCAACATTATTCCAATTTTGTGTAAAAGCAATTATCAAAGACATTAAACCTTTTCATTTTAATGATTTATGGCGTTGTAACTTGCACAAAAGACATGTTTAACGTCTCTACTTGTAGCAGTGACTGCTGTTTCCACAGAGGTGCAGTGTGAATAGCTCCCTGAAACTGCTTGAGGTTCAGAGGGGTGAACATGACCGATGATCACATTTTGCTCCACGCTGCAGGCGGTCTGGAGGGTCCAGTCTCCACCCCGGAGCGCCGCTTCAGGCCTCGGCAAACCAAATCCAAACGTGTAGTTACGGGAAGAAAGTCCTTCAACTGCTTCCTGTGTGTGTGTGTGTGTGTGTGCTGACGTCAAAACTGTGCTGCTGTCTCAGTCCTCGGTAAAAAAAATGATAATAGTATTGGAAAGAAAAAAAAAAGAGTAATGTAATCATTTCAATCACTTAGCGTAGTGCCATCCATCCCCGGTCCACTATTGGCTCTGTCGGCACTGTTGAGCTGCTCAGCCGTGGCCATGTTGGGAGCCACGTGGGAGGCACTGGAGACACCTTTAACCTCCAGGGCTCTCCATATGAGGCAGGTTCAAATCAGTGATCGACTGAAGGAAGACTTGTAGGCCAGTCCTCAAACCCTCCTCCATCACTGGTAGTCACATCGTTGTCTAATGTGGATAACCGAGCAGTGTTTGCAGACCCACTCGTCGCTTCTTCTCAGTGCCGTTTGCTCTGTGTGTGTGTGTGTGTGTGTGTGTGTGTGTGTGTGTGTGTGTGTGTGTGTGTGTGTGTGTGTGTGTGTGTGTGTGTGTGTGTGTGTGTGTGTGTGTGTGTGTGTGTGTGTGTGTGTGTGTGTGTGTGTGTGTGTGTGTGTGTGTGTGTGTGTGTGTGTGTGTGTGTGTGTGTGTGTGTGTGTGTGTGTGTGTGTGTGTGTGTGTGTGTGTGTGTGTGTGTGTTTGTGTCTGTGTGTGTGTGTGTGTGTGTGTGCGTGCGTGTGTGTGTGCGTGTGTGCGCGCAGAGGAAGGAGGAGCCACGTGTCGTACTGGTGAAGCTGGAGGAGATGGAGCCGGCGTCGGGGGCCCAGAGCCGGACCGGCCTCAGCATACAAGAGGGTGAGTGGACACATCCGGCCTCCGTCTGAAGCGGCGGTCACGCCAAGAGATATTGATGAGATGATTGGCATCAGCAGAGATCTAATGACTCCCCATACCATAAATATGTATAAGAGTCAAGATTTCTCTTACTTTGTTTTGACTTTGTTATCATTTTCAAAACCACTGAGCATCTTTGTGTTGGTGTGCAGGGTTGGTGGAGTCGAGCACCGATGACTACAGAGCGGTCTTGCCATTTGATGAAATCACACAAGCGTCCACCAATCAGCTGTGCGACCTGCAGGAGTCTGGGCCGGGTTTCTCAGAGGTCAGCTATGGGCGTTCTACACTGTGGACCAATGGTGGGGGTAGTTATTGTCATGACGATAGCATCCCGGGGCCGTCCTCGCACTGCGCCCCCCTCTCGTACCTGCCCAGCGCACTCATTGGAGCAGAGCCTGCCGGTCCCGGGAGGGGATTGGCTGTCGAGCATTCGGCAGGAAAGGGGTTGGCGGTTGAAAGCCCGAGAGGCTTCCACTCCTCTCTGTCCTTTCAGCAGCAGACGCCTGTTATCGATCTGTCAGAGGACTCCAGCCCCGTTCAGGCTTTAGATCAGATAGAGGGGCCCCAGCAGTTCCTGGACCCGGGTCAAAGCCAGGGGCAGGACAGTGGCCGGGGTCAGAGCAGCGCTCAAATGCAGCAGCACATCCCCAGGAGGAGGGGTTGCATCTGTAGCTTCTGCGGCAAGGGGTTCACCTCGCCGGCAAATTTAGAATCCCACCTCAGGACTCACACGGGGGAGAAACCCTTTGGCTGCAGCATCTGCGGCAAAACATTCTCCCAGTTCTGGAACCTGAAGATCCACCGGAACATCCACACCGGGGAGAGACCGTACCAGTGCCCGAACTGCGCCGAGAGGTTCTCTGACCCTAGCAACCTGAAAAAACACCAAAAGAGACACCACACTCAAACGTACGACATGCAGTCAGGGACATCTTAGGCCTGAATATGCTCTGGTATCATGTCTCAGAATCACCGACAGAGTCCGACATGACACGCCTTGCATTTTAAACTCAAGCCACCTTTGAGAGTTTCAGACAGCAGCAGAAGGACCTCATCCAACTCACTGTCCTGAGCCAACACACGCTGTACGGAATTTATTTCCCCCCAAAAAATGTTTAAATGGCAACCATCTTTTTACATACATATCTTTATATTTATCCAAAGAACTTGTAAATTCTCACATGATAGCCATCACAAACAAGTTAAGGCTGGTCCCTAATGAGCGTTAAGGAGGGATGGAGTTACCTGCACTCGTCTCCTCAGCACTAGCTCCAGCAGAGGGACCCGACAGTCATGTCATACTCTTGATTACAGAAGTACTGTTTTTATCAAGTAATTTATTCCAATTGCTTCTACTACAACATATCTTTAAGCGCTGCTCAGCTACTTTCCATGAAACTCGACTCCTCCTGGACAGATGTTTCACAATAAAAGCCCACTGTGAGCAGGAGAGGCAAAGCTGAGCTACTGGAAGGCTTTTATTGTGAAACATCTTTGCAGGACAAGGCAGGTGTCATTGAGGAAAGCGATTTAGAAGAAGAAGAAAAAAATAGACAAAGTTAAAGTGACTGGATATAATTAGTGTATAAACAGTATGACATGACCCTGCTGTATCTACTGTATAAGATAATACACATGGGCGTTATAAATAAGATTTGTAGAACAAATCAACAAAACAAGCCAGACAACAAGAACAACTCCCAGCGACTGAGATAATAAGACATTTGGGACAGTGCAGGAAAGAGCTCTAAACACAATATTGTGTGCATTCTTTCATTATTATTATTATTATTGTATTTTAATCATGTTCTTCCAGTGGAAATGCATCCAGGATGTCTTAATACAATTATACAATACATATATTTTTTCCTTTGTTTTTTTCTACAAGAGTAATTATCTTCTTGAGGAATGTGTCATTTTAAAGTGTGACTATCATGTAAAAACAGAAAACAAGCCATTGTAGCATAAACATACACTGTTAATGTAACACTAGCTTTTTCTATTGTGTCACAATTTTGTAACAGAAACCTGCTTAATGTCCACAGTTTGCGATGTAAATCATTAAAACTATTATTTTTTAAACTCAACATGTGAATTTGTGTTTTTATTATAAATTCATACATTGCAAAATTGTGACACAATATTCTCGTAAAATCTCTCACTCATTCATTGTTCTAATTCATGATAACCACATGTACTTTATTGTACGAAGCACATACTCTTCTCATCATTCAGCTCTGGCCTCTCCACGAGCTTGTCAGCACTGCCCCTCTCAGGAGGAGCCTTCAGCCAGGCTGTAATAAAAACCTCGCTCAGATATTAAAGATGTCCAGCATATTTTAACATCGCAGACAGTATTGGGACAGTAACAATAGTGCATTGTATTCAGTCCGGTTTAAAATGCATCAATCATGAGAGGAGTCACTTGGTTCCAACCTCTTCAACCCCATCTCAGTCAGGAGAATTATACTTCAACATGAGGGGTAAACATACACTTATTTCAGGGTGAGCTGTCAAAGTAAAAATAAACACTGAAAACACTGAAGCTGTCTTATGATGTCACGTTTAAATGACCAGTACACCACCACCACGTTGTGGTTTCACGGGGACTGGTGTGCTGGTTCCTGTGTTTAGCATTTTACAAAACAGTGAAACAATGACATGTAAGCCTCTTGTCGATACGCACACGTACAAATATGAGGGTAGTGCACGAGGTACTGATATGTTAATGTATCAAACCAACATAGCAGAAAGTTTGCTTTAATATATTTATGGTGGAATACGGAGGATGAGCTGATAAAAGGGTCCTGAAAGACACGCCCACCCAGGCGGGATGCTTTCTCATTGTCTCCGTTTCGTTCCCTTCAAGGAATGTTGTTCACCCAAAAACAGTGTAAACTACATGCAATACTCAGCTTCTGAGGCTCTCTATGGTCCCAGAAGTTACGTTAAGGGGTGCAGGAAAAATAAATCTCATAATCTTACTGAAAATTCCTGTGCACATATTCATTTAAGAGATGCAGCCCTTTGTGAGCCTTTGTCTGGCGGGGTGACGATGTGAGATGAGCTTCTCTCAGGGATGCTGAATATTCTTCTCACACACACACTGGCGATGTTGGTGAGTGACTTAAAATACCGCCTTGGGTGTGGATCTTATTCTGGCGGTGTTGGGTGCTTCCTGGTCACCTTTCTGGCAAGGGAATTTCAATTTGTAGTCTCTGTTATGTGACCACATCATCAACACATTTGCCAAAATAGGATGTCACTGACTCTGTATATTCTTAAAGATGAATGTTCTCCAGGATAGCGGCTCCGCTGAACGTGTGACTCCAAACAGTCCTGTAGAGCAGCTGTCCACAAGTAAACAGTTTGTTTATTATTCTGATGGTTTGACCCTTTCAGTCAGCTTGGAGTAAGAAGCAGGGAAATGGGATCTGATTGTCTAAAGAGATGGTTGTGGGCTTTATGTTTCATCTGCCAGGAAAGATCCTGTAAGGTATTTTGGTGGGGGCGTGGGCATGTGGTGGTTTAAACAGTTCTGAGGTGTAAATGTACATACGGCTGGTCACGTGGTCGTGTTTGGCCTTAGGAAGATACCATGTTGATGCTAAAACGTACACACTTGTTGGGATTGGAATACACTGGGAATCTACAGAATAATATACAGTAGTTTTTAAATAATGGACACGGCATTCAAGTAGCCCGTGTGGGAGGAGAGAACGCAATCTGTTTTCTCCTCCAAGTCCTGAGTGAGCGATGGATGCCACTAGCAGCTGGTCTTAATTGTGCCTCTCTTTTGCCCCCGCCCCCCAGCCCTTCCTCCTCCAGTCTGCAGCGCCCCAGTCGGCGGCCGTGGTATCGCAGGACCCCAGCAGCACAGGGGCAGTCCAGCTGAGGGTACCATACACCAACACGCCAGCCAGGCCCAAAACTGAGGAGCAGCAGAGATCTGACCAATCGGAGTACTCTCTGTTCGAGCTGGAGACTTTCTTCACCCGCTGGGCTCCTGACAGCGACCCCGTGTCGGCCCGCGGTGGCCCCTCGTGCCCGTTAACCTCTGGAGACTCAGCAGAGGGCGACCTGGACGGAGTCATCATTGTGGAGGCCGAAACACAACCCCAGTCCGTGCTCCGTCCCCCTCAAGGCCCGTCCACGGCGGTGAGGATGAGCAGAGGCCAGAGCAGCTCCTCCGGTCCAATCCAGCCCGCCGTGGCACAGGGTGAGAGATCGCCTCCTTTCCTTTGTTGGGGTTCATCCACACTAAGAGGGCTACACTTGAGGATGAAGACGTGAAAAAGATGCTGCTCATGCGTTGCAGTTAGAGAGGACCGAGCTGGGAGCGACGATCCCTCTGGTGGTTTCTGCAGTGTACAGACAACAGAAACCATCAGGTCACTGCTATTGTTTGACTGTGGGGGATTTGAGTTGGTTGCATTGTTCTGCTTTTTACCCACCGTGCACTAAGTGCTGGGGACTTTTCTCATTTCCCAATTTTGTGCCTCCTCGATTCTTTTCCTCGGTCAGTTAAGCTCAAATTCAGGAAATGAGTAAAAACTCAACTCAACTTGGCCCGGATGTGACACACACAAACACACACACGCACGCACACACAAACACACACACGCACACACACACACACACACACACTGACACTCGGCCAGTGACTGTAAACATTAGGAGTTTGTCAGTTCTCTGGGGCTCTGGCCTCCTGAATTTGTCCTGGAATTACTTTAGCTACTTCATGCAAAAAGTCTAATGGAGCTTAATACAGCATTTCTTATTTATTTCTTATTTAACAGCACCACATAATCACTTTCCTAGCAGGCCGGCTACTTTGTATCGTGCACATTTATCTGTACGTTGTTCGATCTTTTCCTGCTCTCCATGGACGGCATTATTGCATTAATGCAATAAGCAACTAAAACGCCTGAAGTGGAGTGACACATAATTAAAGGGGTTTCCAGGAGTGCTGATCAGCACTCAGGGGAGGCCTCTCGTCCAACCACGTTATTGGTCAGAACTAACTGTTGTGTCGACAGATATACTGTGGACAGAAAAGTGTCGGTTTGCTGTAATTCTGAGGTAACAGCGTAATAAATGTGTGCTGACTTCTTGTTTTTTCTGTCTGGCTCCAGAGACGTCAGTGTCCATACTTGTGTCGATGCACGCTCCGTCTCCCCAGCCTCCGTGGAGCAAAAAGACAGTCATGATGAGAAGTGCTCAGCCTCAGCAGCAGCAGCAGCATCGCGACAGCAACAGGATCTCTCAGCAACAGCACAGCGTTCCCTCTGCACAGAGCGCCGCCATTAGTAACGCCCACAGAGGCGACAAAACAAGCATCTCTAGTTCTAGTTCAATCAGTAAGCCCATGAGCTCCACGGCGGCTCCATCGTTCAGGGGATCCACAGGGCCGTTGGCCAGTATTGAGGTGGGCAGTATTGAGGTGGCCATCGCCGAGCGCCACCGCGCCAGCCTTCTGGCTCACCACAACCAAAGCCAGACGGACAGCGATGTGTCCTGCGAGCGGCGTAGGCGGAGCTTCGTGTGCCGAGCGTGCGGGAAGGCTTTCTCCGGCCTCTCCAATCTGGAGGCCCACGAGAGGGTCCACACGGGGGAGAAACCCTTCCGCTGTGACACCTGCGGGAAGCGCTTCTCGGAGGCCGGCAACCTGAAGAAGCACCAGCGGGTCCACACCGGGGAGAAACCCTTCCGCTGCGACCAGTGTGGGAAGAGGTTCGCCTGGATCTGCAACCTGAGGACGCACCAGCAGTCCAGTACGGGCTGCGGGCCTCAGGCCATGGGAGGCCTCGGGCTGGGCTGATCACAGAGGAGATAGATGCCAATTCTTTATTCCTAAATAACAATAAGGCAACAGTGGCGTAAAGCAGTTACCATCACTACTTATTCTGTCTTTATACTTTCCAGATGTTTTGGGTCTTTGATATGTGATGAAAACTCTGGATGACTATGACTCTCAGTGATCAAAAGAAGACCAAACCAGTGTTTTTCAGTGGCTACAAGTCATGTGTACTTCACATTCCCACTGCCTGTTTACCAGAGTGTGAACTGGGGGTCGGGCCAGCTTTGAGGGGCAGATTGAGCTGAAGGCCAGCACTGCAATACCACTCAATGAGCCGACCTGTACGACGACAACATCTGCAACCTGACGCCATGACGCCCACTGTGATTCTTTCTTTTTCCAGTGTCCTCAAGTCATTCGCCATGCTTTACAGAAATGCATTTACATTAAAACATTAATTAAACGATTTTTGATGAAAGCACATTCAGCTGACTATGATGTGCTTTGGGAAATTGTTGGTAGTGATGTCATTTTTGTTAGATGGGCTTAAATGTCATCTGGTCTTCCCCTAACCCTCTGAAACCAAAGCAGTTTTGGGGCGTTTTTCTTTCGCTCCCGTCACGTGACTCTGTGGCCCTTGTTTTTCACTGCAATATTAAAGTATTGCACTAGTCACGGCTAGAATCTGAGCAAACTCAATCATTCTTTACGTCTTTAGTGCAGCATTACAGTTACCATGCCGTGAATCATAAACAAGAAGAACACAAGCTAGTTGAATTTCCTTAATAATTTATATTACAAAACACTGGAATCTATATATATCAAATATTTCTCCAGGTTGTCTTTGTCGCGTGACTGTTGGTCTCAGGCGAATCAATCATGGCTTTTTTTTTACAGTATCTGGTGAAAGCAAGACAGCTTCATCCAGATGTACCGAATTCATTTAAACACTCCTAATGCACAAGTTTACCTCTCTTTTTTTTTAACCATTCTATTTATTTAGTGTTTTATAATTTTTCAATTGAAGAGCAAAACAAAGGAGGACTGTGTCCGTCTTTAACACTTGCAATTGGCGAATGACTGAAGATTTCCAGTGTGCTTTCGGACGAGATAATGAGTTACAAGTCAGAGTCAAGGACTTATTGTTATTCTCATGATTATTTTTTTTTTTTATTGTACATCTTTGATCGCAAAAACAAAGTGCTTGGGCTGCTTGAAGACATATGAATGAGATGAATATTGGTGGAAATAACTCAGTAGAGTGTATTGGTCAGATCTGCCGGCATGGTGAAGCCATGAGGATGTCTGCCTGCAAATATTCCCTCATAGTCACAGCGCCACCTGCTGTCAGCCGCTTCCTACGCAGGGTTCAGGAATACAGATGTCTACAAACTGAGCTCCTAGAGGGCTTTGGGGGCATGGCCCTGAAAAACTGTTCCGCCTTTTTTATGTTTGGAGACCAAAAATTGGAAAACAATAGCTTTGAAACCATGTCAGTGGGCGTTAGTATGAACAGTAATACGTGAGAATTAGATTAAATGATGCGATGAATGAGCTGCGCTACAATCTGAGAGAACACAATGGGCTAAAATTATCACAAAACATCTGCAAATGAATGTTGACAGTGTTCATTAAAGTGATTGTGGCACCCGCTGTGTTCTGGGCCTGTCCCTTGTCTCCCCTGCCAACGTGTATTACAAATAAATTATTAAAATGACATACACTTTCTACATTTCATCTTTGTTTTTTGAGTCTCATATTGTGGCGACTGTGGGTCAGTGGTTAGCATGTCAGACTGGTCCATGTCGTTGTGTCCTTGAGCAAGACCCTTAACCCTAATTGCTCACCGTTGCTGTGTCTACTGTATATCATGTAAGTTGCTTTGGATAAAAGCGTCAGCTAAATGTAATGTAATATTTATAAAATATCAAGATGGTATGACAATAATTGTGCAAGGTGTTTGTGTTCCGCAGTGCAAACCAGGAACACACATTTCTGTGGTAATACGAGTTTATGTTTTGTGTTGATCGGCGGACTGCAGTGGGCCACGTCTGCTCTTCCTCTCTCATCTCCATCACCGTCTCTTATTTTCAGTCTCCTCATCTCGTCTCTTCCTTTCATCTTCTTAATGTACCGCGACCACATCGGAGCTATTGGTCAGATGATGTCCGTCTGTGGATGAAGGGCATTAACGTCACATTGCAGACTGAGATTATTCAAATAGAACATAATCAACCAATAAGGTTGTATGTATTGTTCGAGAGTAAACTGCCCAGCAGTAAAGCATCAATACATATAATACGATAACACAATCTAAATATATTATTTTACATAATGAGCAGATTACTTTTGGTTCATTAAGTATATTTTATTGAAAATAACTGTACTTTTGCATTTTGAATATATAGATATAGATATAGATAGCTGTGGAAAAAATGAAGAGACACAAATGTGTCTTAAATCAGCATCTCTATGTGTATGGCAGCCATTCCTTTCTATATCTGTTGAAGTCCAATACAGGCACACATGATTCTACTGAATGAGGTGCTGTCAGATAATCACCTTCATATGAGCCAGAAAGGGGGCGTGGCTTATCTCCGTGACTTATCTCTGTAAAAACAGTTACTATTTCCGCCATCCAGAAAGAAAGAAGACATACATTATCCTTTATTAATCCCCTTGGTGAAATTATTCTCTTTAACCCATCCTATGTAGTTAAGGAGCAGTGTGCTGCTGTGAGGCGCCCCGGGGAGCAACTGGGGGTTCAGTGCTCAACACACTTCAGCCTCCACCATTGAAGTAACCACTAGTTCTGCTTTGTACTTGTTGTGGAAGTCCCTCAAACGTTGGACCATCACACGCCCCCGTGTCTGAGTTCATAATATTATCCGTAGTCGCAAAACTGAAAAAAAAAATGTCCACAAGGGGATTAATAAAGGATAATTGATGTATTCTTTCTTTCTGGATCGCGGAAATAGTAACTGTTTTACAGAGATAAGTCACAGGGATAAGCCACGCCCTCTTTCCGGCTCATATGAAGGGAATGAGGCGAATTAACCACATATAGTTTAAATATATATTGAAGTAACCACTAGTTCTGCTTTATACTTATTGTGGAAGTCCCTCAAACGTCGGACCATCAAACGCCCTCGTGTCTGGGATCATAATATTATCCGTAGTCAAAAACTGCGTCTGAATGACAAACCCTTCCAGAGCTGCTCCAGCAGCGGCAGGACGGCAGTGATGTGATTGGTTGAAGATGAGGGCGACATCTGATTGGCTACAGATAGGTCCATGTTGAAAAAACGTATTTGTGGATCTGGCGACGTCAGGGGAGTCTCAAAAAACCCACACACGAATGTGTAGCGATTCACACACGAATGCAGTGCGATCCACAAACAAATCCATATTTGTGCAATGGAATGTATTTCTGTGTGCATTTGTGAGTCAAATTTATTTGTAAATCCTTCTGTGTGCATTTGTAAATCAAATATATTTGTGAATTGTTCTGTGTGCATTTGTGAATTGTTCTGTGTGCATTTGTGAATTATGAGACCGATCTGACCCCATAGATGGCTAGTTTGAGCAACTGTAACAACTTGAAAAGTTGACAATGTTACATTGACAAAACTCAAACAATGAGTATGATACAAGTTGACCTGAGGGAAACATCACTTCATCGGGCCAATTCATCTCTGGAGCATCTGCATGTCCACTGTTGCACTTTTGGTGTCCAGTTTCATCTGGTTTTCTGAAACCAGAATGTGCACCTGACGTCTTCGGGGCAGCTTAAATTAAGCGTATACCAGTCTGAAAAGTATCACACATCCAAAAGAGGCACTTAGTAGGTTTAGCCAAACTTCAACGCCTTCAAGTGCAATTGAGTACGAATGAGGCAGATGCTCATCGCTGCTGTGATTAGGACAATTCTGGAGAAGAATGGGAATTTAATGTTGTTTTGTTAACTGTCTTCTTTGATTTCCTCTTCTTCAGGAAGCACCAGGTCAGGACCATGAGTGCTGCAACTTGGCCGTGGTTTGACCTCATTGATGAGGTGTTGGTCTTACATAAACCCCCACTGTCTTAATTGCCTCTATCCCTGAGGGCACACCAAGGCCAAGTACAGCAGTGAGTGACCATGAGGAGGAGGAGGAGGAGGAGGAGGAGGAGGAAGGGAGAGAGAAATGATGTGCTGCTGGATCTAATGATGGAGGACATGAGGTTGCAGCAGAGGAGAGGAGAGCAGGGAGGCAGGGAACAGGCTCGCTCCTCTACGAGATACATACATACATACATACATACATACATACATACATACATACATACATACATACATACATACATACATACATACATACATACATACATACATACACACACACACACACACACACACACACACACACACACACACACACACACACACACACACACACACACACACACACATACATACATACATACATACATACATACATTTAATTTCTGTATGTGTGTGCATATATATATATATATATATATATATATATATATATATATATATATATATATATATATATATATATATATATATAACAATGTATGTGTGTTTTGAATAAAATTAAATACATTCAATGTGTGGTAAGGCAGGCCACGGGCAGCCTGAAATCGGGGACCCAGGCAGGGGGCAGGGCCTTTAAAAAGGGGTGGGAAGCACACCTGCGCCCTTTCCTAGCGAGCACACCTGAGAGCAGCTGAGGCCAGCCGTGTGGAGACTAATTTGGTGAGCTCTCTCTTTTCTTTTAATACAGTTTTTAAAAGCATGATTTTAGTGTGTCTAGTTTAGTGTTTAGTGTGGCTGTAATGTGTTATTGTAATGTTTTCTTTCTTTTGTATTTTTGAATAGCCTTTGAAGGAACACCACTGTTTTTCCCAGGCCTTTTATATTTACATGTTCCCATTTGTTAAAGTATTCATTTAGCGTGGGCTTTTTGTGTTTGATTTGAGCTTGTGGGTTTTTTGTGTGGGGCTGAAGAGAGGGGCTGGGTGATAGGGCAGCCATTCTATATTGGCATTTTATTATTGTGTTATGTTGGTCGGTTTGCTGTGCCTGAGTTCATTTTATTTTGTTTGTGTGATTATTTACTGTTTTTATTTAGCTCCGTTGCCCTCCGCTCTCTGACCGTGCCGTTTAAGAACCACAGGACTTACTTTTTGATTGTGCACTTTTGATTTAATGTTATTTAGCTCTATTTGTCAAAGCTTTTGTTTGGTATTTAGTCCCTGTCTCCAGTTTACTCTGGGTATTGTGCGGGATTTATCACGGGGTCACAAATGTATTTACAGGAACTAGGAATGAATGGAAATTAGTTATTTATTATAGCAACTGATTAACTGATTAATGGAAAAGCATGATTTATTATCTTTAAAAAATATTGATTTACATAATTAACTATGGAAAATTAATGATTTAACTTATTGAACATACAATTAACAAATTAAATACCACATATAAAAACATATACAGTAAATCTATGAACACAAATATGATACATATAAGCAGGCCACGTGGGCTGTGGATGTTTTACTGTGGAGTCGTGGGCCGACCCACCCAGGTGGAACGACCCGGGCCGGCCCACATAGGCGTCGATGAAGCGGCTCGATTGGGACACGGCAGTCATCGGTTGCTACAGCAGCGTTCCTGAAAGCTCGGTTCCTCTCCAGCCCCGCAAACCCAGGAGAGACCGGCTCCAGGTCTACAGGGCTTTACAGGAAGTGGATGACCTGGTGGTGAAAGGCCCCGCCTCCTCAGTGACTAAGTGGACGATGCACCCAAACACTCTGAAGACTTAATCCATCCATCCATCCATCCATTATCTGAACCGCTTATCCTGTTTAGGGTCGCGGGGCGCTGGAGCCGATCCCAGCGGTCATTGGGCGAAGGCAGGGTTCACCTGGACAAGTCACCAGTCTATCACAGGGCTCACTGAAGACTTAATTTCATTTTTATTTATTTTTCTTGAGAATTATCCTCTCAGCCTGAAATATATCATGGGTCGGTGGCGCTGACGGTAAAGCATATCTTCTAAAATAACATGTAATAAAAGGAATATAATGCCCATCACTTGCTCCATTTGTTTCAAGGTAATTAGCTATCTCTTCAATGCCCTTCCATGTCAGCCGGTTACTAGGCAACGGGCGGGGGTGGGGGGGCAGGAACAGCTGGCGAAGCAAACAGGGAATCCTCTGTAGATAAGACGGTCTCTTCCCAGACACTGGATTAAGACACAGCTTTACTTTGGCATTTGAGAGAAGTATATTGTTGAAATAAATGTTATTGCATAGAATACGAGCCGCGAACCACAAAAGATGTTGAGGAAAAAGCTGAGGCTCTGAACTTTGTAATAATAACAACACAAACAATAATGATAACAGCCAGGTACCAACCTGGCAAAAGGTTGAAAAAGAAAGAGAAAAAAAGCCTTTTTTTGTAGTTTACGTCAAAAGTGACGGGACATTTTATTCATGTTGTTAAAAAGTCTATTCGATGAAATCCATTTCAATAAAAATAAAATGACAAAGAAATGTATAATATAACATAGAATTATAAACCCTATATTCCACTATTTGGTTTTACCTAACTTGTCTTTTTCACCCTGACATCTTACAACCTAAAGAATAATCCTCCATACCACCAAGTTGTCTGTTAACATAATATCGATGCATTAACAACGTATCAAAGCTGCAACTGAGTGCTGTGTCCGGTCCCTGCTGCCCTGACAGCCCTCATGTCTTACACATGTCGTACAGTACTTTGCAGGTCAGTTTGCGAAGGCCTGGAGCCGGAGCAGTAACCTGTGAGGTTACTGGAGCCCGCATCAGCTGAGGCCCCAGAGGGGAAGCTGATGTCCACCGGACGATCAATAAGGACCGGCGCCCTCCTGCCTGAGCTGCTCCCTCTTTGCCTGCTGCTGCATCCTACTCAAAGATGCTTGCAGAGAGGCAACCCACAGAAGTCGAGGAGAGGGGATTAGCGTCGGTGGTGCAGCCCATGGCCAGCCTCCTCACGAAGTTTCAGATGTGCAGCCAGATGTGGTGGTCTGGCCGCTCTGCAGACCTGGTCTGCAGCGGGCTCAACCCCTCAGTCAAGCTGCAGCGAGAGTCAATGTAAGGCAGCACCAGGGGTGGAACAGATGCTCCATCACACCAGAGGCCATCAAATCCATGTCAAAGAGACAGACTGTGACCTACCAAAGCGCGATTTAGTGAACTGAAGGGAGAACGCAAATTAATTTTAAGATGCAACACACATACAAAATATGCGAGACATGAATTCAGATCGGGCTGCAGCAGTCTGAGGCCACAGACTGTGACGTTTCACTATTTAGCCTGGAGTCAGTCACTCAGTGACATTATCTGCAATATCATATTACCAATTTGTCTGAGTCAATTTGATGCCATGCATCTGAGTGACACTAAAGAGTAATAGATACATGTTTGTTTTACCATCTGATAGTGGTCATACCCCTACTGTGGCCTTGGGGCGGGTCTAGTGCCTCCTCCCTGGCCTTGGCATCTCCTCTCTGTCTCCTATGGCCTTGTTGCTCTTAGGTGTTGTGCTCATCTTAAGACAACATGGAAATAATAACAATAGCTAAATATACATATGGTAAACATGTGCTGAACAAACGCATCCTGATGAGTGCAGTAACGCAGTGACTGTTAGTTAAGCAATTTGAACTAATAATGTCAGTTATTTATACATTTACTCATATTAATATACACACAAATACATTAAAATACCAAAATAATATACATAGATGTGTATATATCATGTCTATATATTATTTAGCATATATATTATTATATATATATTATTGTTCGTATAATCAAGTGTAGCGGTTGTGTACTCTCTCTTGCTTTGTGTACGATTAATTTAGTCCCCCTTGATGTTGTATTGGCTCCAATCAGCCATTTATTCACTGCTCCAGTAGATTCGAGACAACGTGCTGTAGACTGGGATGAGTAAACAAAAGGACATTTAACTTGACATAACTGGCAAAGTAACAGACACACACACACATTAGTTTCCTCATAGGCCACCTTTTGGTAACAAGCTCTGGAACTGACAAAGCAAAAAAAACTATAATTTGAACTAACACAATGTTACAGACATTTTGGCAAACTCACAAGTCATCATCTTCAAACACACAACCTATAGTAATCAATTATTTGAACAAATATAAACATATTTAGATATTGTAACGGAGCTCATTACTGATCAACTTAGCACTTAACTTAACTTACTGTAGACTGGGACGAGTATACGGGGTGCACCACTCAAGTCTGCAGGGGCCCGTTAGAGGGGCACTAATGTCACACAACACACTAGTCCCCGTGGGTAACTGATAATACATTGTAAATATTGTTACACAAGGTTAGAGGAAAAATATTGGATATAAATAGGAATAAGATTTAATGTATTGACTTGACATTGGTTTCTGCAAATATTGCCAGCCTATGTAAATACAAATATGCAATGAGAACATAGGTACTGATTATTTTTCCAATTATATATACTATAAACATTGATACATGAGTTCAAAGAAATACTCATACAGATGGTGCTTTCAAAATGCCCAATGGGATGGGACACATTTAAGGGATGCTGCAGGGCATTAGCTAGCAACATTAAAATGGATGGGATTGTGGATAAATGTACTAGTGATGTTACAAGTATGATAAGTGGAGCTGCATCTAAAGATATTCCTAAAACTGTGATAGCTGGGAATACAATAACTGTACCATGGTGGAATGATGAGTGCAGCTTGGCTGTTAAAGAAACAGTGCTCTTAGAAACCTCAGAAATAGCTTGAGTGTGGACAATTTAATAGAAAACAAAAGAAAGGGAGCCATAGCATGCAAAGTAGACAGTTTTGTTTTTCTTTTGGGAGAGATGTAGGTTATGTATGGAATATGGTTAAAAATATGAGTTGAAGAAGGATAACCAGAAATTTCCAGTTCTAGTAGATGGAGATTATTTTGTTATGTTGACGTAGCGAGTCACCAGGATGGCAGTACCTAGTGCCTCTAGTCACCAGGATGGCAGTACCTAGTGCCTCCAGTCACCAGGATGGCAGTACCTAGTGCCTCTAGTCACCAGGATGGCAGTACCTAGTGCCTCCAGTCACCAGGATGGCAGTACCTAGTGCCTCCAGTCACCAGGATGGCAGTACCTAGTGCCTCCAGTCACCAGGATGGCAGTACCTAGTGCCTCCAGTCACCAGGATGGCAGTGCCTAGTGCCTCTAGTCACCAGGATGGCAGTGCCTAGTGCCTCCAGTCACCAGGATGGCAGTACCTAGTGCCTCCAGTCACCAGGATGGCAGTACCTAGTGCCTCTAGTCACCAGGATGGCAGTACCTAGTGCCTCCAGTCACCAGGATGGCAGTGCCTAGTGCCTCTAGTCACCAGGATGGCAGTACCTAGTGCCTCCAGTCACCAGGATGGCAGTACCTAGTGCCTCTAGTCACCAGGATGGCAGTACCTAGTGCCTCCAGTCACCAGGATGGCAGTACCTAGTGCCTCCAGTCACCAGGATGGCAGTACCTAGTGCCTCCAGTCACCAGGATGGCAGTACCTAGTGCCTCCAGTCACCAGGATGGCAGTACCTAGTGCCTCCAGTCACCAGGATGGCAGTACCTAGTGCCTCCAGTCACCAGGATGGCAGTACCTAGTGCCTCCAGTCACCAGGATGGCAGTACCTAGTGCCTCCAGTCACCAGGATGGCAGTACCTAGTGCCTCTAGTCACCAGGATGGCAGTACCTAGTGCCTCCAGTCACCTACTTCCGGGACCCGCAGCAGCTTGCTCTAGCCGGGGCTCCTGGCACCAAGATGGTTCCTCTGTGTCCCACCTTCACCAGTCCCTGCAGCTCATGTCAGCTGGAGCTACTGGCACTGGGGGAGCCAGCACCAAGGTATCCTCCACAGCCCTCGCAGCAGCTAGTTCGACCCATACTTGATCCCAGTGGGCTACCATTAACATCATCCCGTACACCTCATGTTCTCTCCTTCATGGACCACGTCAACTTCGCCTGCCGAATCATTCCCCAAGGGCGAGCCTTTATTTCTCTCCTGCTATCAATCCCTTCTTCCAACACATCTCTTGGACTATATCTCACCGGACAGTTAAACCTGCGCTGAACTCCATCTTGCTAACCGGAACAGGACTACCGTCTTCTAAGATGATTAACGAACGGACCCACAGAACATTGGTCCAGTTTTTGGGGTTTTCATGACAGAAGATGATTCGCTTGAGATCAGCTTCCTGGAGCTCGCAAGTAACTGCCAAGTCCTTTTTCTCTCTGCTCTACAAAATCTACCCCATAGTAGCGTTGGCCATTCCATGGGTCCATGAATGGTCCAGCAAGTCCATCTCTTTACTTTATTACATTTAGCTGACGCTTTTATCCAAAGCGACTTACATGCTATACAGTAGACCGTAGACACAGCAACGGTGAGCAATGAGGGTTAAGTGTCTTGCTCAAGGACACAACAACATGGACTGACCGACCCTCTGACTGACCGACCCTCTGATTGAAAGACTGACTTGCTAACCACTGAGCCACGGTCGCCCCTCGCCCGGTTGCCCTTTACTCTTGACCTTGCAGTCATTTACCTCATCAACAAAGGATGACGCAACACTCCATCATCATGCCTTTCCCTCACTATTACACACCAGTACATTTTCCACGTAGCAACTGTCCAGGCCACTCCAAAGCCATCGCTTTCTTGTTTCTCGTTCTAGAAGTCTATAAGATCGGCCCTCTTGCACACACCCATCTAACATCGGCTCCGCCAACTCCAGAGTTTCCACTAGTTCGGCTATCAAATACTCTGACCATCAAAAAGCACCTTAGTTGAATAAGCCAACTCCTGCTGTCTAACCTAATCCATAACATCACTCTCAAAGATCTTCTATGCAACAAGCCTGCAACTACCGTTTCACTGTTAACTCACTGTGAGTATGCATCCACACTATTCGCTCCGGATACAATTCGCAGAATTTTAGGAGCAGGACCACTACTCAACCGCGCCACTTCCTGCCTATCCATAAATACCTGCTAACCCACTCCTACTGTTCTGCTCCCGTATTCAGCGCCCCTCCCTCCCGACAAGGAGAAGTAATTATATAAAGAGCTAATTACATCAGTAACAACGTTCCAATAAATGCATACAAAATATTGCTAATATTAATACATTACATGTTAGCAATAGTCAATGGTATAAACAGCATACAAAGACTATTTGGTCTTACATAGCCCTCAGTTAACCTAATATTAAGTTATGCAGTAATGCCACAGAGTATTCTGCTCAGTGAATATGCATTATGATCTGTATTGCATGATGTAAATTGTGAAGCCTATTAACTTGAGTGCAGATCTTTTGTAAAGGGGTTGACATAATTGAGTGGCGTAGGCTGCACTTACTGTACTAAGTTTTGATAATTTTTTCTTCATTTAATTTCTTCTAATTATCTCTCCCTCTGTAATCTCTCTAATAGGGAGCAAACCTAGAACAACATGTTGTTTTAGTTTTGAAACGTAGCACCTCAAGGTAAACGTTTCCATTAAAAAGCAGCCTATTAATGAAGACTTCAGTAATTCTGTTAAGAATAGAGAAGGGTCAATAATAGTACTGTGCTACTTCCCCCTAGGCAGGCATAGAGCAAGTTGGAATAGGATGATAAATCAGTGCACACAGGACAGCACAGCCAAGAGAGGGAGAGCGAGAGGGGGAGAGAGAGAGGGAGAGAGAGGGGGAGAGAGAGAGGACAAACAGTCAGGCTACAGCGTCTCAGTGACTAACCACGGACTCCCTGTACTGCAGCAGAAATAATGATTCGGCACTCTAGAGGTAAGAATCAAAGAAATATACAATGTCACTTTCTGTCTCTTTCTGTTCTTCGCAGTCGTGCGGGGGCGTGAGTGTGTGTGTGTGTGTGCAGAAAAGAGAGAGAGCAATACAGATATTGTTGCCTCAGACTGAAGGACAATTCCTCTGGTTTTGCTGTCCTGTCCTGTCCTTGTGTGCATGTGTAAGAGCCCGTTCTATACCTGTGTGTGTGGAGTACAGCACATTGAGATGACTTGTCACAGGTTCCATGCTATGAGAAAGAGTCTGAATGTCTGTGATCATTGTCTGTGTGACAATATAACTGCTTTAGCAAGCTGTGTCATCGCATTTTGACAGTGAATTCTAATGCCGCAGTCCAGCCCCCCTTCCTCCTCCAACCCACACACTCTCTCGTCCCCCCTCTGTCCCTCTCTATCCCGCTAGCTTCCCTCACTATTATTCTGCAAGCCAGGCTATTGGCTGTAAAAACAGTGTATGCCTTAACCAGATGAAACAATGCGTTTTGTCACAGACCTTCGCACAGTGAAGGAAGTAACAAATGGCGTGAGGTCCTGGGTTCATGTCGCCAACGAGCCACTGATTTATGTGAAGCCGCCATGAAGAGGGTCGATGCGCAACATAAAAGTTATAAAGACCATGCCCTCCTTGGGAGGGAACCAAAAGTCTCAATGCCAAATTGCAGTGTTGGAAAAATGATTTATTATTTCAACTCAAATAAATAACG
Organism: Cottus gobio; assembly: GCA_023566465.1. Taxonomy (NCBI): domain Eukaryota; kingdom Metazoa; phylum Chordata; class Actinopteri; order Perciformes; family Cottidae; genus Cottus; species Cottus gobio. The sequence goes on from CM042219.1 coordinate 3,908,044, forward strand.
CTAACAATCAACTGAGACCACATCACCAAGGTTGAACCAAGGCCAAAACAACAACTAATAATCTGTCTGCTGGCTAGCCCTAAATGACACGTCTGGGGGCCGAAGACAGTACGACGCTGCCGTCACACTGCTGTCCCCGGACGGATGGGAACCCAAACCTTTTAAAAGCCAGAATGTGATGGACCAGTCAGCCACGACTCCAGCCAGTCAGAAAGAGGCACCAACATTGACAACAGATCCTCCCCAAAAAAAGGACAGGGCCCTCACTCAAAACACAATCACATTTCAGGCGGGGGTTGGGTGACATTTTATGTAAATCAGCTTTATTGGCCAATGTGCGCACATAAAAAACACGTGTCCATTTTTAATTTTTAATTATTTTTTTCCGCGTCTCTCTTGAAGGACACATACAGGATGGATGTACAAGATGTGTAAAGATGATATCTAAGGTGATGGGTAAACCTTTATATGTACTGTGTAGGATTTGTTCCAGTGACAAATAATATTTACAAATTAGAAGAAGACAAATTGTGCATTAAAAACTCAGTGAACTCAGTGAATATTTTATTAGGGTTATTGACAGTGTGATTGACGACCTGCAGGAAGAGGCGGTTCCACTGTGTTCTGTAGCAGCTCCCAGAGGTGAGAGGCTGGTTGTGTCCAGGGTGGGAAGGTCTGCAATGAGTCCTGCCATTTTCTGACTGGAGCTTATTAGTCCTGGATGTGTTTCCTCTGCGTTCCTGACTGTCCGCCGTCGTCTGATCCTGCCCTGTGTGACTGAACCAATGGGATGTTGTGCGTACATTGTGGTAGTGTACATGTTGTAGTGTACATGTTGTAGTGTACATGTTGTGGTGTACATGTTGTAGTGTACATGTTGTAGTGTACATGTTGTGGTGTACATGTTGTGGTGTACATGTTGTGGTGTACATGTTGTGGTGTACATGTTGTTGTTGTTGTGTACATGTTGTTGTAGTGTACATGTTGTAGTGTACATGTTGTATTGTACATGTTGTAGTGTACATGTTGTTGTAGTGTACATGTTGTATTGTACATGTTGTAGTGTACATGTTGTATTGTACATGTTGTAGTGTACATGTTGTAATTGACATGTTGTTGTAGTGTACATGTTGTATTGTACATGTTGTAGTGTACATGTTGTATTGTACATGTTGTAGTGTACATGTTGTAGTGTACATGTTGTAATTTACATGTTGTTGTAGTGTACATGTTGTATTGTACATGTTGTATTGTACATGTTGTAGTGTACATGTTGTAATTGACATGTTGTTGTAGTGTACATGTTGTAATTGACATGTTGTTGTAGTGTACATGTTGTATTGTACATGTTGTAGTGTACATGTTGTAGTGTACATGTTGTAATTGACATGTTGTTGTAGTGTACATGTTGTAATTGACATGTTGTTGTAGTGTACATGTTGTATTGTACATGTTGTAGTGTACATGTTGTAATTGACATGTTGTTGTAGTGTACATGTTGTAATTGACATGTTGTTGTAGTGTACATGTTGTAATTGACATGTTGTTGTAGTGTACATGTTGTATTGTACATGTTGTAGTGTACATGTTGTAGTGTACATGTTGTAGTGTACATGTTGTAGTGTACATGTTGTAGTGTACATGTTGTAATTGACATGTTGTTGTAGTGTACATGTTGTAATTGACATGTTGTTGTAGTGTACATGTTGTATTGTACATGTTGTAGTGTACATGTTGTAGTGTACATGTTGTAATTGACATGTTGTTGTAGTGTACATGTTGTAATTGACATGTTGTTGTAGTGTACATGTTGTAGTGTACATGTTGTAGTGTACTTGTTGTAGGTGTACAATGGCATTAGCCATTGTACACCTACAACAAGTACACCTCATTTGTCATAACATAAAATAAAGTGGGGATGTCTGACCTCTACAGGTCATAAATGAACAACAGATACCAACAAACAGCAGCTGCTGTCTGTTGGTATCTGGCAGGAGGTTTGGTTATTAGCAAGTATGAAAACTAAATCATTGATATCAATAAAAGTATCAATATCAATAGGATTATTAACATATTGTATATTAACAATAACGGGGCATAATTCTGTGACCAGAGAACAATAACCAAACTGGTAAAGTCTCAAGATTGGTGTTCACGCAGTACAAGTCCACATTCAGAGTGCACAGTGAAGGTTTGAAGTCAGGCTCAGGCTATAACGTCCAGCTATTATCACAACACATTTGCACATAATAATCACAGAAAACTCTCCTAAAAATATAACAGAGTTTATTTACTTAACATTACTGATTAAAACCAATGATATAAATCAACAAGCATATTACCTAAAAGCAACATACATCATGGTGAGAAGTGTGTGTGTGTGTGTGTGTGTGTGTGTGTGTGTGTGTGTGTGTGTGTGTGTGTGTGTGTGTGTGTGTGTGTGTGTGTGTGTGTGTGTGTGTGTGTGTGTGTGTGTGTGTGTGTGTGTGTGTGTGTGTGTGTGTGTGTGTGTGTGTGTGTGTGTGTGTGTGTGTGTGTGTGTGTGTGTGTGTGTGTGTGTGTGTGTGTGTGTGTGTGTGTGTGTGTGTGTGTGTGTGTGTGTGTGTGTGTGTGTGTGTGTGTGTGTGTGTGTGTGTGTGTGTGTGTGTGTGTGTGTGTGTGTGTGTGTGTGTGTGTGTGTGTGTGTGGGTAGAAGAAGGGGGGGAGACAAAGGAGGGAGAAAGAGCAAGATGGCGGAAAATGGCGGAGGAGAGAGGAAAAAGAGGGGGTGCACAAAGGCGGACGTGTTCACATGAAGTAATCACTTAGTGAAATACTCCACAAAGGCGCAATTATTTAAAGGGGAATAAAACACAATAAATGGTAAATTGACTCCTTGTATAGATCTTTTCTCGTCTTCCGACCACTCAACGCGCTTCAACACTACATGTCATCACTCATCCATTCACAATGATGACAGGAGCTACCATGCTCACCGCAGGCTCAGCATGCGGGAGCAGTTTGGGGTTAAGTGTCTTGCTCAAGGACATCGACATGGACTTGCGGAGTCGTGGATCAAACCGGCGATCCTCTGATTGAAGGACGAGCAGGGTCGCCGTCCTTCAGAGGCCGCGCTTGCACGCCATGTGTGTATGAAATAAGCGTAATGGCGTATATATGCGTGTGTGTGTGAGTGTACGTGTTTAGCTTGTAAAGACTCAGCGGCCCGTAAAATACAGAATAACGCGGTGAATAATGCAGTTAATTTATCAAAACAAGGTTATAAACACACTATGACCGATCTCTGCCCAGACAAAAGCCTCTTACTTCAGATCGCTTTGTGGTTATTTGTGTGCTCTTTGAACTTGGAGGCGGAATTTCTCCAATCCTAGGATTGGTGACTGCAATTGCGCTCTGTTTGCGTTAAGAACCGGGGAATTCCCTGATCTTCCTTCTGCACGTTAAAGTGGCGGAGCACGGGGAAAGTTAACCATTTTCTCTATTGTCTATTGTTCGACCAGCGTTGTTTTCACCTCCTTTCAGCAACCTGAGTCACATGGGCGGCACAGAGCAGTGATTTATAGCCTTGGTGACGTCATGGCCGACTCACAGGCATTTCCTCATCCAATGAGGCACCAGTTGTTTGGTTTAAACCAAATCTCACACATCGGTGAGATGTTGACGCCTGATGGGGGTTGGTGCAGGCTTTTGGACTCCCAGATAGGCCTCTTCCTTTGTTTCAAACACATAGGGGATGGTGCATCCCATAAACTTGAAGGCTTCCACAGCAGACACATTGTTGGTTAAGATGGGGATGGGGCAGTGTGGGGGAGCTGCTCCTGAAGTCCACTCTCATCTCATCAGTCTTGAGAGAGTTCTGCTCCACATGTACTATGGTGTGTCGGTCCACAGCGGCAGGTGCACTAGGGCCGGTTCCCCCGTGCCCCACAAAGCAGCATCAGGCACAAAGACAAAGTTACACACACTACGAAGCAAAATGTTACTGGTGGGGGTCGTGCTCCCACGAGCCCCACCAGAATATTCTGTAACTCATCTTCACTTTTCTTTACTGCTCGTATTTTTTCAATTGTATATGTTATGAGGGATTAATAACAGAATGCATTGAACATAATTATCATATTCTTACTACTGTACATTTAAAAAAAAACATTGTAACAGCTTACTGGCAACAGCTAACTTGCAATATTCAATTAATAATTACAACCCCTGTCCCTGGTTAGAAAACATAATGAATAGTGACATTATTATGTGACATGTAAATCACAATATTTACATTGTATTACAATTATTTGACATATGATAAATTGGGGGAGACGAATCGGATGCATAGTAGCAACACAAACACCGTCTCATGTAATGCTTACACAGGAGCCTCGCAGCCATGTATGGCAACACGCTTTGTGGGAGAAGTTGCTCCGGTCTGAACATGATGTTGAAGTTGGGTACACAACACAAATTAACTACAGGCGACAATAAAATCCTGCCGCGCCGGTTAAACTTTCCGTGAGCTGCAACGAGTTAGATAAAGAGTCAATAAACCCTGTAGGAGCAGTTTGAAAAAGGTTTAGAAAAAAAAAATGTGAGAAACACAATTCGCTTTGGAGTATCCCTTTAAAAATATGATTGTTCCCAATAATAATAATAATCCCTACAAAAACAAGAGGTCCTTTGCGCTTTAAGTGCCAGGGACTTTTAGCCTCTGCACTTTTGTGCTCAGGCCCTAATAACACCACAAGGACCAAAGATTCCTCTCAATTTCAGGGCCAGGGTCCTAAAGGTTGCCGACGTTATAAAGGTTATTGAATTGTATGTTACATGTAGCATGTGTTAAGTGCAGCGTTTTACTCTGTTTTAGGTACCATGGCTTCTGGATTGAGGCCGATGATCTTGTTACTGTTGCTGCTGTGTTGTTGGAAACCGGCCATAGGCAAAAAATCCAAGGGAAAGAAAGGCAACGAAGTCATCTGTCCATCGTAAGTGAATATACTGTATTCTACAAATTCTCAATATGCTGCATTACTAGCAACATGGGTTATCATTCTGTGACCCCACCAGGTAACATTATCAATATATCATTTTAAAAGATGTGCAAGTACATTACGTATGCTGTATATCATTCTTTGTGCACAATAATAACAATTCTACCAATACTGAAAGAAAATGCGTTTTATTTTGTATTTGCTTTTTATCTTGATATTTTTTGCTGTGTGATAATATGCATTATTATCGTGTTTTTGCTCTAGACACGTTTGTGTTGTATTCGTTCTTTCTATAACACTCTACAATGACGTTAAAGGTTTATTGGTGATGTCACATATTGCAGTATACCAGATAGATAGTTCTTGTGTTGGGACTTAGTAAAGGGAATGATGTCCGAATGTTGGAGATGGGTTGAAAAGTGCTTTTCAAAGCAATAGACACAGCAAGTGGGTTTATGGTCTCCTCAGTTGGTTTAATTCTGTCTAAAGAAGGGCGTAATCACACATTTGTGTTTCATCATGACATGTATGCAGCCTGTCTGTAATTGCACAACCAGGCATACGTCTTGGCATGATAGAGACATGTTTCAACAGCTCCATAAAAGATATCCAAGTGTGGGGATGTTGAGACATGGCCTGTCCCATGCACATTATTGGAACCGATGGCTTTCCAAATGTCAGAAAATCTAGTTAGTCCGACTTTAGTCCGATGATCGGGCCCTGGCAGCTTTGGGCCCTTGGAGGGTTATGGCCGGATGCAGGTTGATGCGGGGCGTAAGCCTTGAATGTTTACAGTATACTCGAGTTACCAAGACTAATTCTGTTTGAGGAGTTCGTCAAACTACAGAGCCCGTAAATACATGAAATACACACAAAATTATAAATAGCTCACTTCCTGTTGGGTTTAGAGCATGGCCCCAAGCGACTTTTATTCAAGTCTACAAGTGTTATTTGTGCCTACTAAATGTCATACATCTAAGTGAAGCGTACCACGAGGGCTGCTTTATCCACATTTTGTAAAGGATGCTTTCAAGGTTCTCTTGCCGCACAACAACTATAATAGATCATACAATTTATCACTATTAATGTGCCACCACATTTCCTTCATTTTCAAACCACTCTAGCACCTCTACAACAGTTTCCTTAATGGCAAAGAATGTGTTGCCAAGGCATTCACTCAAAACCTCTAATAATGAACATAATCAAGGGCTTAACATTAAAACAAAGAAATATGAGGATCTGGTTAGCCTTCTAAGAGTAGTACGCCAAAGTATGGGGAATGTAACTTCCTGTTACAGGTAGATGGCGCAATGTGTGTGATTCAAATGTCTTAAGGCCATGGCTATCATCAAACAAGAAATTAGTAAAAGATTTGTGGAGTCAAGTCATTACTTTCTTTTTTCTTTTTTCACGACAAAACATTGCGCTCCTGTGGCAACCCAGTTTACCAAAAAGGTAAAAGATTTGTAACACAACTTGATGAAGGTCACCTATTAAGCAAAATGCACCTTTTCATGGCTTGGAAACACAGATGTGGGTCCCCAGCGTGTCCACTGACCCCCAAAGCGTCTCAAGCTAAGAACGCTACTTGTTCTGTTGTTGGCTGCATGAACCAGCAGAAAAGTCTTCGTGTGACTTCCTTCCATCATTTGAGGATGTGAACCCCAAGTGGATTAACTTTATTTTTAGTTTTCTTTAGGACTTTTTATTGAAATACAACAGAAAAACTCAATCTCAACGGGTCAGTAACAACTTCCTGAAGCTCTGGATGGATCTGTACCGGCTGTCTGTGACCCCATTTCAAACGTGGAAGCTGTAAGTTTTGCCATTTGTATGTTATTTTAGTTACTGTTTATTTAACAGACTGTTAATGCATGCTGCACTGCTAATGAGGCTTGCTTCAGTTGTAGGTGCACAGGCTGAAGTAATGAAGTAGTAGTTAATACAGAGAGAGATCGTGTGGACGTTAAGTCTCACATGGATCCAGTTAAATAACGACTGTTAGTAACTGTTTTTTCCATCTTGCCTTTTTGTGAAACTGCGCACTGCAATGCAGTTAAACTGTCTTTGTTTGCTGCTCTGTTGAGTGTGCAGATTTACTTGACTGACTGTCCTGAAGGCACAGATGTGAAAACACAGCAGTCATACTAACTGTATTGGATTTAGAGAAGCAGTTATTCCTTCGCTTGGTTGTACAACGTTAGCTTTGATTAGTTAGCACATTAGTTAGGCACTAACTTGCTCAGGCAACTGGTACGGGGGAAGCTCAGCTCCCTCGAAAGAGACACATGCTAAAATAACCTCATGATATGATGTCATTAGACTGTTGCACTGTGTTCATTGCTGTGCAGCAATTCACCAAGACCAATTCAAGACAACCTTAAATGGGTTGATGTTTCCTGGCTATAAAAATGATTAACTTAGCGAGTGAGAGGAATTATTAATTAAGTGTGTAACCCTCTTCCAGGTGCTTCCCTGCCACAGAGAGCAAATTAAAAGACTTTGCAATGTTTCAGTGTTAGTCTCAGGCTAAACAATACGTAAAAGTGTAATACACAGGCTGTAGCGATCAGCGGGACTGTGTGTGTAATGTACTAGGATCGTAATGATTCACATACACACTGTAATATTACTGACACGCTGTAGCAGTTCCAGTGTAACATACACACTGAAATACTGACAGCAGCCTTCGGTCTAGTGGTCACGGCCTGAGTATGTTTTACAGGTGATCTGAGTGACCTGCAGCTCCTGTCCAATGAGGTGCTCCTGAACCCAGCACTCTCCTCACAGTATGAGAAGACACTCTAGGACGACCTCTGACCTGAGAGCTCCAGCAGCTATTCTCTTGTATTAGGCAAATACAACATGTTATTTCACAGAAGTGTTATGTAATTACTCTAGTTAAACAAGTGATATGAAGAACTTATTTGATTTCATGCATCAGAAGGGTAAACAGTCCTGGACCATTTATCATCCAGACTGTGAGAACGTATTGCTTTACTAAAGGTATAATTACTGACTATGAGCAACACAACACATTTATCTGTTCCAGTCAAACGTTATTTGAGTCGACAGATGACAATATGAATGATGCCCTATGCATATACAGCATCGGTCACTAATAGGCAGACTAACAGGCACGGCATTATTTCACATAACGTGCTCACAGAAGAAAAAAGTAGACGGCAATTTCAGTCTTTAACCAGAAATGAACCGACTCTTATATTTTCATTGTTGTCATGGGCAGTTCAAAACAACTGTGTCTCATATGTTCAGAAACTGGTGATTATTAAAAGCATCATATATGCAAAACAATGCAAAAATCTTTTGAGCAAACGTATCCACTCAAATGCAAAATGAAGGCCCAGCAATTAAACCATGCAAGAGCCCATTACGATCGATCCATCAGAATCCTAACATCTATTCACTGCCCAAGAATGATGTGAACAGGGAGGGGAATAGACCTGAAACAAGCGTTTTTTTATTTATATTGCAGTGTTGAAATATTTAACAGCATAAATAAGGCTATCAAGTTTCTGACAAGTATAACCATCTTTACGTTTACATAAGATTGGTAATTCCATCTTCATCATGTTGCCTCGCTTCGGTAAGTGCAACTGTTCTGACATAGTGTGTCGTCATGATGACAATGGGACAGCCCCTACACTTATCATACAGGCCCAACATGGCTACCTCCTACAGGAGGAGCCTATATGTGTTGACGATGGGCCCTTGATGGGCTCTACAGTGACCCTGGAGTCTCTCATTTGGGGACCCAGCTAGGTCCTATCTAGAGCTTCTATGGGCCACAGCAGGTTTATACCATATCTGTCTGTTTACAGTGAATCCCTAAACACAGTTGAAGCTACTCAGAGTATCTGCACATGTTTCATTACAAATGTTATGACTTTTTTATTACCTCTAAAAGGAAAAGGTAAACCATTGCTTAGGGCCTGCGGCACAAGAAAGATAACAAATTAGACTTCAGTATATATTGTTTACTTTAATATCTGCGTTAAAATGCGGATTTACAGTATAGTTCAGTAAATATAGGGAGAAATTCAACGAGATCAAGTTTAATGCCTACAAAACCAGACATTTTTAGATCTTTAATGTCAATATTTTTAAGACTTTAATCTACTAAATGGTTGTTTAAAAGGCAAATGTATTATTTGAATGAAAAGAGACCGATACTGTAGTTCTCAGGCTTTACTTTCAAGAAAGAGTATTCGATAGCTCCAAAACATTACGTCTCCTAAATTCATAAATTGTCGTTTTATCTCTTTCTGTATGTATAGATGAAACAAATAAAAGACATTGTGTTCCGAGTGTCTCATGAGAATGAGCCATACTGTAACAGTAAATCAGTGGGCCATAAAACCAAAACAATGAGCTGCCATCGGTGTGTGAATGGTGAACGAACACAGAGTGTTCAAGTGCTTTGAGGGGTCAGAAGACTAGAAAAGCCCTCTTCAAGTCTGAGTCCATTCACCATTTACAATAAAAGATATTGATTATAGCTGCTTTAACGCACGGGAATTAAACTGATTGATGTTCTCATTTTACTCATACATGAAATGTTTATTGGGAATCAGTTGTGCTGTCAATTACTTTTTAACTCCAGTTATTGACTGGGGGCGACTGTGGATCAGTGGTCGTCCTTCAATCAGAGCATCGATGGTTTGATTCCGGCTCCACTAGTCCATGTCCATTTGAGCAAGACACTAACCCCAAATAGCTTCTGCGGGCTGTTCCTGTGCTGTATGACTGGGTGTGAATGATGAGTTAGAGTCCTGATGGGGAGGTGGTAGTGTGTGAATGGGTGAATGATGACATGTAGTGTTGAAGAGCTTTGAATTTCCGGAAGATAAGTTAATTTACCATTCAAACAAAGTATTCCCAAAAAAAGAAAAAATGCAACATGCCGTGCAGCTCCTCACTCCTCCATTCACACTGGTGGTCAGAAGTCTAGAAAAGCGCTTTACGAGTACAGGCCATTCACCATTTGACTCCTTTGGGACGATTCATACAGGGTCAGTGAACTGCTCTCGGTCCGGCCCCTCTCCAGGGCCCACTTTGTCCTACCAGGAGCTATTGCCCCCGACAACACAGCTCCCAGGGTCACCGGGCCACACAAACCCCACCAGGGTGCGTGATCACTCATTGGAGGGGTCAGGCCTGCAGTGACATGTCAAAAGGGCTTTTTTTGACTGTTTTAGCTTCCCCTCATTGGCTACCGAACCATGTCAGATCAGACTTTTAGATTGTAAATGGACACACCCCTTCCTGCCTTCTTCTAATCAAGACGCTCCTCTCTCAGAATACAAGAATAGTGTGAAAACTGGAATTAAAAAAAAATAATTAAATAGTAAATGTGTACCAATTAAAGATTAACTGAAGAACCAGTTTCGGTTCCAGATGGCACCTTTATTTTCCTGTGTGTAGAAATGTAGTATGAGTCATACTAGTTCAATAATGACTTGGGCAGAAAAATATCAACTTTTAAAATTCTTAATACGTCTATGTTTCCTTGAAAATTGGATAGTTTTAATGGGGAAAAAAATCATTGCGCAAATGTGTGTGTATAAGAGAGCTAGACTCATTATAATCTGCGAGCTCTGCAAAACTATGTTTTCTCAAAAACTATTAAAGATATGAATTAGTTATGCTGTGGGACACGTTAGGGCTCAGTCTGACAATAAAGTAAGTCAAGCAAAATGTATAACTGTCGGAGGTGATAGCACCTGTGAGGGGCAGTGTGTGTGTGTGTGTGTGTGTGTGTGTGTGTGTGTGTGTGTGTGTGTGTGTGTGTGTGTGTGTGTGTGTGTGTGTGTGTGTGTGTGTGTGTGTGTGTGTGTGTGTGTGTGTGTGTGTGTGTGTGTGTGTGTGTGTGTGTGTGTGTGTGTGTGTGTGTGTGTGTGTGTGTGTGTGTGTGTGTGTGTGTGTGTGTGTGTGTGTGTGTGTGTGTGTGTGTGTGTGTGTGTGTGTGTGTGTGTGTGTGTGTGTGTGTGTGTGTGTGTGTGTGTGTGTGTGTGTGTGTGTGTGTGTGTGTGTGTGTGTGTGTGTGTGTGTGTGTGTGTGTGTTTAGTTTAGTTGCTTTTATTTTTTGTAGTGGTATACGTACTTGTTAAAGAATCTGAATCCGCAACCAGTTAATGATTTGAAAATGTCAGTTTGCAATTCATTGTTGAATAAAAGTTGTATAATGAAAGACAGAACCTGACTCTGATATGTGTATTGACAATTCTAATTGACTATATAGCAGACACTTAGAAGACACTTGTTTTGCTTTGACAAGCTGGGGAATACTGAGGTCATTTTTCTCATAAAGTTATTGCACAACTTAATGTGTGAGTGTGTCTGTGTAGCCTACACTGAATCAACAGCTTGTCATTTAACAAGGAAGCGGTAATATTAATGATTAGTTCTACTTCAAAATAAATATGAAATCAGTTTTTAGGTGGGAAGGAGCTGATTGGCTGGCCTGAAATCATGTTCCCATGATGCCAAAGGGCAGCGGACACAGGTAGCAAACAATTGTCATTTCTTAAAAGTTAAGCAATTTAAAAAGTGGCAGTATGTTTATATTACCACTATTAATAAGCATTGTAATACAGACCTGTGTTGTGAGCAGCTTACACATAAGCACCCTGTAGCAGGGTGTCATATTGAAAACGCTACTAAAGAAACACTAGTGATCAGAGTTAAGTGTCTCTATGTTTATTATGTAGTAATATGTAAGAAGTATTGACCTCATGAACGCAATATGTAACGCTGGATACATTTAGTGTCATACAGGCCAGAGTATCATCCAGGAAATCGCAGTTATGTGATCAACTTAATCCGATTTATATTACATTTGTGTGACCTCCACTGGATCCAGAGCAACATCATTCATGTTGTCTAGCGCCACATAGAGGACACAATGGATATATAAAAGAAGGAGGGGGTCATTAAAGCACGTAACTCATGCTGTTGCGAAGCCGGTACTGTTCTACATTGCATTTGATTGTAATAGAACATCCTGGTTATCAATATCTAACCACCCATCACACTGATGGAAATGCACCACAACGTCAACCAGCATCCTCGTTACCAAAGCAAGGATTTAGGCTCAAAAGCGGGCGTTCACTCAGAATGTCGCTATTTATAAACTATTTTACATTAATGAGCGACACAGTGAAGGAGTCCAAACCCTGGCCGTCACAACCAGCTGGTATCGCACCACATATGCACAACTAATCACAGATATTGCTCTTTAAAAATTAGAAATACCGATCAACAATCATTAAACAGCTTTGACCACTACAGCTGCAATAAACAAGCATAAAGACCAACAGGCAAGCCTGTGTGTGGGTGTGTGTGGATGTATGTGTGTAGGTGTGGCTTAGTAACAGAGTGAGAGGGGAAGGCCTGTAAAGCAAAGAGCCTCCTGAGAGGGGCTGAAACACACATCAGCAGTTCTTTATGCCCTGGTCCTCCAAGCCGGGGCCCGAGGGACAACCCAATCAATGTAAAAGTGATCAACACCAAAACCCGGAGCAAGTCCACTGATTGAGGTGGTCTCAACACAGCAGTGAACATGACTCAGCAGTCTGTCTAATTCACCACACACAGAAAAGCTTACAATACAATAAGGGCGACTGTGGCTCAGTGGTTAGCAGGTCCGTCTTTCAATCAGAGGGTTGGTGGTTTGATCCCCGGCTCCGCTAGTCCATGTCGACCCTTAACCCTCATTGCTCACCGTTGCTGTGTCTACTGTCTACTAGCATGTAAGTCGCTTTGGATAACATTGTCAGCTAGATGTAATGTAAGGCATACACCACTCAGGATCTCTCCTGAGTTTCTGTGGACCTCGTCCGAGGCGGGATCTGGACTTATACAAAATGTTGGCATTGTTTCAGCCTGTGTGTTTCAATTGCACATGAAGGCCTTTCCCCCACACGAGGAGGTCCCAACATAATACAGAGAACAAGAAAGTCTTCATAGGTAAACTAAAACCCGGCTTCAATGGAATAAATAAACATGCAACCAGTGCTGGGTAAAAAGCCTCAAAATGTAATACTGGAGGAAACATGTTACGTTTAGTGGGTCTCAGCACTCAGTGTGTGACGGTATGGCGGACCACGTCATGGCCATAAGTACATGTTTGTACCTTGCTTTTACTCTTAGACTTCATACTGACAAATTATAAAATTTGTATAAAAATATAGTTTTCATGATGTATCGTGGTAATGTCCATTTTTGGAAACCATTGTGGTATTTATGTAAATATTTGATTCGAGCTTCTTTCTGTTTGCCAGATTTCACTATTTTTCCTTTCAGAGTATTTTCAGGGTTTTGTCAAGTGCACTTCTCCCCGTTACACTCTATAACGGGGAGAACTTTTTGTGAGTTTTTGTGAACTTCCTCTGCTTCAAGTGTTTAAAATGTGTTTGTTAATAATTTGAATTCCAATTTAACAGCGAGTTGTCCGCAGAAGACTTGGCCCAGGTCCCTCCTAACTCCACCTCCAACATCTTGAACCGTCTGATGGTCAGTTATGACCCGAGAATAAGGCCCAACTTTCAAGGTAATGCCACAAACTAAGCAGGTAAGTAGTGACACGCATTCTGTTTTTGGGAAGGATGGTGGCCCCACGCGACCAAACGGTATGTTTCTGTGTGCTCATCCAGAATCATAATAAACTACTGCTGAAAAAACTACTGTATAACACAAGAACATACAGCTATGTCATGATAACACTTCGAATCGGATCAGGTGCATTTGTGTTTATCAGCATAATATTAATCAGATTATGTTTGTCTGTCTGAAAAGTATTATATCAAAGTACTTTACTTCCATCTGCATGATGATAACTTTTATTTTTGATACTTTAAGTATATGTTGATGTTAATACTTTTGTCCGTTTACCATCTTGTAATAGTGTCAAGTGTGTCCCTCCATCCTCCGTTGCTGTCTGCGTGTCTTTCTCTCTCTAAAGTCCTTCACACAGAGTTTTTAGCAACACATTCTCATCCCAACTTGTAACTTAAGCTGCGTGTCTGCCGGGCATAACCTTAGTGATGGTCCACTTGAGAGTGTGTGATGATGAGTATGACGTTCGCAGTATGTTCTGGCAAGTTGTGAACGTAGACGTGAGGATGTGTTCTTTACATGTCTGGTTTCATCACTTCCTGTTTGTCTATGTGTGTTTCAGGTATCCCAGTTGAGTCCCGGGTGAACATCTTCATCAACAGCTTCGGCTCCATCCAGGAGACCACTATGGTGACACACCCTAACCCTAACCCACTGTGACACAGACACCACAGACACCACAGACACCACAGACACACAAAGCGTGGTTTTTCCATTTTATTCTATTTGGTTAAAAATTGTAAATAATATTGTCTTATTAATTTGGGTGAACCAAACCTCATATTAATTATTAATTATTGTTGGAAGTCGATGTACAAGTAGTGCTGGGCGTGGCAGCAGAATGATGCGCAGGAGCATCAGGGGACATGGTGACAAGTATCAACACAACATCTGTCTCCCTCCAGGACTACAGAGTGAACATATTCCTCCGTCAGCGATGGAACGACCCTCGCCTGCGACTCCCGACCGACTTTAAGAGTGACTCCCTGACTATTGACCCCAACATGTTCCAGTGTTTGTGGAAACCAGACCTTTTCTTTGCTAATGAGAAGAACGCAAACTTCCACGATGTCACGCAGGACAACATCCTGCTCTTCATCTTCAGGAACGGAGACATCTTAATCAGTATGAGGTACGCACACGTGTTTTTCATCCATCCCTAGGACCCACGACTCACCCGTGTAGCGTTTTTGCTTGTAGCAGATTTTATAGACATTAGGTATAATAGTTCATATTAAAGTATGTGACTTATTCTTCATAAATTGGTTTGAGTGTCAAGCTCGGCCCCAAGTTGTTTCATCTTATCTGCAGTGAGTCTATCCAGGTACGTGTCCAAACACTTGGTGACAGAATCTGAAGACGTTTGTCAGTTTATCATCATTGTTATTAGCACATTTCAGTTTATATCATGTTTCCGACATAATACGCAACGTCTTTCACGCTTTAAATAGCATTCACTCCCAGCCACAGAGCCGCTGGTGTCTTTCAAAATTACCACATGTCAATGTTTTTGGTTGATGGGTTCACAATAATAAATCTATATCTAAAACAATAGATTTTGCAAGGATTGCCTTGGAATTCAACTCATACATTTCCATAAGTTTTCACCTATAGCACTGCGCTGTCATCAGGTCAAAAGACTAGCATTCCTCTCTTCACACGCGTGTGTGTGTGTGTGTGTGTGTGTGTGTGTGTGTGTGTGTGTGTGTGTGTGTGTGTGTGTGTGTGTGTGTGTGTGTGTGTGTGTGTGTGTGTGTGTGTGTGTGTGTGTGTGTGTGTGTGTGTGTGTGTGTGTGTTTCTGTGTGCAGGCTTTCAGTGACTCTGTCTTGTCCTTTGGATCTTACTCTCTTCCCAATGGACACACAGCGGTGTAAGATGCAGCTGGAGAGCTGTGAGTACACACACACACACGCACAATATCTGATATTTACAGGGAGTGAAACAGCTCTGGACAGGTGTTAAAGTCAACTAGAACATTCTAAAAGTCAGGATTTATTTTAAGCTGAACAAAAACAAAAACCTGACTGATGTAAGTCAAGTCAGATTTCCGGTCATACAGAACAACTTTTTACAGTCATCCTCCAATAAATCACCAGTACTTCAGAATCTCTCTGCAAATGGGATTATGTTTCACAAACAGTGAATTTCTCTGAACATTATGACGGAATGCACAGGTCACAGCAGTCACTCCCTTCTTTCTGCCACTTTGCTGCAGGGCGCTTTACCATGAACGCTGCAGAGCTAGATCAAAGACCTTTGCAAAGATCAAAGCTAACGTTACAGCCTCTTCTCCAGAGACATGTTTATGCCATTAATACAATGTTCATTTAAAATACAATTCCCCGTGCCTCAGACATTGTAAAGAAAATTCCCAGATATGTTTTCATTAAATATGGTAACAAACTTAAAATCTCGGAAACCATCAACTGACCTTGGCACAGAGGACATCACCCACCACCTGGCCCTCTCCGAGCAAACTCTTCTCAGTTTCTACTTGCATACGTGACACGATTTGATACGTTTGCCACATGTTGAATTTTTGAAGTGATAAAAAACACTCAAATTACCAGTCGATCCTCACAGACGCATGTTTTATGCCCAACTTCACCACATAATAAACATGTTTACAGCCTGGTACGGAAATGTGGGAGCATATGCAGCAAAAGGGACACACACACACACACCGCTGTGTGTCCATTGGGAAGAGTGTAAGGTCCAACGCTCACATCCACGGGCATCAATTACTCCAACCAGCATTCCTTTGGACTGTGGGAGGAAGCCGGAGTCCAGAGGAGGAAGCCGGAGCAGCTGACTGGGGAGAACAAGCAAAATGTCTGCCCCGTCTCGCTGTGAGGCGTGAGAGCTGCCTACCACACCACCAAAGAGCTGCAAAAGACATTTTCAAATGAGACAACATCGTATATAACGTACAGATAACGTGTGTTTTGAAACGTATGTCTTGTGTGACAGGGTGTTGATGCTGATCATCAATATTAATTTGCATTTGTATGTTAGTTGGTTATACCACCAGTGATCTCGTGTTCATGTGGCAGTCGGACCCAGTTCAGATGGATGAAATTGCTCTCCCGCAGTTCGACATCAAACAAGAAGACATCATATATGGAAACTGCACAAAGTACTATCAAGGAACAGGTTAGTGTGTAGTAATCATATCATTACAATCATTAAGGTAAGCATTTAGCAAATGAGCAGTTTACCACTACAAAGCAAACAGTTACTCTTTACTGATTTAACTGTTGCAATATATTTTATCATGGATATCATTGCTACATTATATTTTATTATTTAACATTTCATAATTTTGGTATATTACTGGAAAGTAATATGATAACACTCAAGCATTGTGATTGAAGTTTAAATGCAGTATTCTTCTTAAATGGCATGCAAAACTATCAGAGTGCAATTTCAAAAATAATAGATGTGATTTGATTCATTCAAATGACATTACATCAAAATGTGTTATATAGCCCCTATCTTGATAGGCTCAGTGGGTAGTAAAGGGGAGTGAAGGGGGCTTCTCCAAGCTCCATCATCTAGTAGTTCAGCTTTTGGCTGAACCATCAAGTCTCAAGCTCAGAATCCAAAGTTTGCTGCACCGACTAACCGCATGAATATGCCGTATACGTATGTAGCACAACCACATTGGATGAGGGAACCTGTTCATTTCTAACTGAGTTAGCTCCATGTGAAGTTACGGACTTGACAAGCTTGGGTTTTTCACTCATTTTGAAGATGGCCTGAGATTACCCGAGGCTGTCCTTACTGAGCTGAGCTTTGTCGGTTTTGTCTGTGCTTTCGTCGACCGCCACGGAGAATGCAGTGAAGCCTCTGTCTTGTTCGCCTAACTGATCCCAAATGGCTCTCGATGGCTTGTTAATCCGCTCTGCCACTGTGTCTGACCGATAGAGAGATGTTGCTGAACAAGCTCCTCTTTTATGGACACAGAATATCAGCGACATGCAACTCTTCTTCAGAACCTGCCCTTCGGTGAGCAGCTTCCCTGCTTTGGCCATTAACTCACTCACCACACATAACTTGCCTCAATGCAGCATTAGCATCCTTCTCGGCCTCATGAAAAAGACTTTGCTGAGACGGAAGTCCTTTCTAAAGCAGCGTGGCTCGTCTCCCAGGTGCTTCTCATACTGTTCTCCGTGTTTAGTCGAGTAATGGCGCTTGAGATTGTATTCCTTTAAAACAACTACTTTTTCTTTGCATATCAGTCAAGCTCCACAAAAAATAGTGCAATGTCCATCTATCTTGATTCTGTCTGTGTTCATCATCCACTTTGTTGTTTGCAACCAAACAACCAGCAAAGCCGTGCGTAACCTGCTATCTTCTCCAAAACTGCCCGGTCATGTGCTAAATACATTTTTTAATAGAATTTAGTTTTTTATTTCTATTGTATAATTACGGTTATAGTTTTAATTTATATGTAACAACAACAAAAACAATGAAATAAAAAAAAAATAATTGTGCGCCGGTTAGCAGGTTAGTTGTGGAAGCATGATCAATTTCAACATTATATAAAAAAAACAACTGTGGGTGTTTTTACACAGTAAAAACAAGCCTTTTTTTGTTAAAGTGAAGAGAAAGTCTGCTGAATCCATACAAAAACTATACCGATGGTTGTCCTCTGTCTGATCCCAGGGTACTACACCTGTGTCGAAGTGATCTTCACGTTGCGTCGGCAGGTTGGTTTCTACCTGATGGGAGTTTACGCACCAACTCTGTTGATCGTCGTTTTGTCCTGGTTATCGTTCTGGATCAACCCTGATGCCTCAGCTGCGAGGGTGCCCTTGGGTGAGTGTACATTTTACATGCTGTATTCGCATCAATTTGCTTTCAAGTATGCAATTTTTAAACATTTACCGAAGTTACGCACACTTACAGGGAGGTGAGCCAAACAGAATTCTGCCACTGTCTATGCTTTGGGGTTTTCTGCCCAATATCTGTATCACTATACTCACTGATAGGTAACATTTGTCACGAAACAGCTGTTTCTTCATCCTAGAATTGAGAATTGAGGGAGTTTGCTGTATCTCCACTGGATACACCTCATACAGAGGGACTTTCTTAAAACGCTCATGTAGTCAGGTTTCTAATGCATTGCACCTTGCAAAGTACTTCGTCAACAGAGTATGTTCCAATTAGGATAGAAACTATGTTCTTCTACTTCCTCAGATCTCTAGAGGAAACCGTCTGATCCCATGATGGATAGCAGAGCTTGGTCATAAATGTGTCGTTCTTATTTTTAGACTTGGTCACTGAGCAAAACCACCTTGAGGAAGACCACTTAACAATATATCCTGAATATATATGTATACATATATATATATATATATATATATATATATATGTTAAATGCGATTAACACTGAAAATATATTTAGAATAATACAACTTTCACTTGAATACAGTTCAAGTCAGAGGAGAGAGAGTGAGGAAAGAAAACCCAGCGGGAAAAAGGACCCTGAAGACAAAGACCCACACATTTAGCTGGTTGGATACAGTGTTGCTAACCGAACCTAATCATAGTGGATCAGTTCTGACCAGGGTCTTACAACTCTGGTCCAGACTCATGAAATTGTTTCAGATATTCATAATTTTTAGGCTGGTTTTGAAGATTTCAAGATAGTGAACGTTGTTAAATAGTGATACCCGTTTATATCAAAGATATATGTTTCTAAATCATAATGTTACTATGTAAAAAGCTGTGGAGATAACATTAGCAGTGCCTGTTAGCGCATCATCAACTAGCATTAGCACTTGTGTGCTATGCTAGCTAATTAAGGGTTCCAAATGTATACAAATGCTGCTTTGGCTTTTTAATGACCATAGCAGTGAATACAGACCTACCGGCTTTACAGAGACACTGTTCTTTCATGTCCTGGTCTTCAGTCTGGATGGTTTACTTTACACTGTGATCTGTAGGCTTTAGCTTCTCGGTTCATCTTTTTAACCCGCTATTGTTGCAGCTGAACCCGTTCGACATCCTGGATTTGTCCCACAGATGACAGAAGATAATATTTATTCAGGAAGTGCAGTTAGTGACCGTGTGGGCTCCGTGGTAACTCTGACAGCTGGGCCCTCGTAAAAAAGAATTACGTGTCTGCGTTGCCTGTCCAATGGATTGTCATCTTGTCTTTGTGGACAAAGGAGACAAAGGTAATGAAAGGTAAAGACAAGAGAAATCCAGGCTAAAGTCGTGCAGAGATTGTCCCATTTACTGGTTGCCAAAGGCAGAAGCTAATCTCTTCTTCCGTCAGGGCTGGGAGACTTAACGTTTGAGTGGATGTTTGCCAATTTCCCTTCTGCATTACAGCTAGTGTGCCACTCTATTCCTGGGGCCCACATAAGCCCCTTTCAGACATAGAATAACAGCAGTGAGTTACTGATGGATTTGACTTTATTATGCTGTCAATCAAGGGTGCAAGTGACGCTGCCCACACTTCATCAAGATGCTATTCGAGAACAGATTCTGCTGCCCGTTTTATAAAGTGCGGATGAGCGTTAAATGGCAGAATGCATGCTGTAGTCGCATTTTGCTGGATTCATCTATTCATCTGTTGACACCAGTGAAAAATAAAAAGATAATAGAGGGAGCTGTTGATGCATAGAAAGGAACGGTTCTCTGTGGGGAATGGCGGCAACGACCAGGAGGAAGATGAGGAATTCTTCGGACAAAGTAACCAAGGTCATTCTCACCATTCTTGAGGCTTCATTAAGTAATATTAAGGCTAATCGGTGTACAGCGGCCAAACCGATCGTGAGAATCAGTGGTAACATTTGCAAAAGCTTGGTAGGTGACACGCATTTATTTATTTATTTCAGTTTTGTTACAGTGACCTTGGCCTTTGGAGATGTGTCGTCTCCCATCAAGTTTCTTTTTTATAGATCACAACCTTTGTGTGGGAGGAGGTGCACGCCTCCCTCAGGCCGCATATTGTGTGTATGCAACGGTTATGAATGTTTGTTTTTACCTCTTACATCCCCGTCGCATCACGAGAGAGAAAATATTTTTTACAGACTAAAGTGATATGAGGAGAGTCGCCTCCTCTTTCACATTGTTTCCTCGCTTATTAAACTGTTATTGTGCATTAGATATGAAGATCGAGGCTTATAAGAGGTGTATTGCAGCAAGCTCTCCCAGCTGCACGTGCCCGACTCCACCTGCAAGTGGATCACAGACTTCCTGTCTGACAGGAAGCAGCACGTGAGGCTGGGGAAACACGTCTCAGGCTCTCGGTCCATCAGCACCGGTTCCCCCCAAGGCTGCGTTCTTTCCCCTCTGCTCTTCTCCCTGTACACCAACAGCTGCACCTCCAGTCACCAGTCCGTCAAGCTCCTGAAAGTTGCAGATGACACCACCCTCATTGGACTCATCTCTGGTGGGGACGAGTCCGCCTACAGGTGGGAGACTGACCACCTGGTGACCTGGTGCAGCCAAAACAACCTGGAGCTCAACGCTCTGAAGACAGTGGAGATGGTTGTGGACTTCAGAAAGATCTCAGCCCCACCAGCCCCTCTCACCCTGTGTGACTCCCCCATCAAAGCTGTGGAGTCCTTCCGCTTCCTGGGCTCCATCATTACCCAGGACCTCAAGTGGGAACTAAACATCAGCTCCATCTCCAAGAAGGCGCAGCAGAAGATGTTCTTCCTGAGGCAGCTGAGGAAATTCAACCTGCCAAAGACAATGATGGTGCACTTCTACACTGCCATCATCGAGTCCATCCTCTGTTCCTCCATCACCGTCTGGTACGCTGCAGCCACTGCCAAGGACAAGGCCAGGCTGCAGCGCATCATTCGCTCTGCCGAGAGGGTGATTGGCCGCAATCTGCCGTCCCTCCAGGACTTGTTTGCTTCAAGGACCCTGAAGAGGAAGATTGTAGCTGATCCCTCTCACCCTGGACACAAACTGTTGGTGTCCCTCCCCTCTGGCAGGAGGCTGCGGTCCATCAGGTCCAAGACCTCACGCCACACCAACAGTTTCTTCCCGTCTGCAGTCGGGCTCATCAACAGAGCCCGGGTCCCCCTAACAGAGCCCGGGTCCCCCACTGACTCTAATGACTCTGTCACCCCCAGACAATTCCCACCGGACACTCCCCTGCACTTAGCCTTATATTTAAATACACTCGACACTGTAACTTTACACTTGCCACTTTCACACAACACGCACATTCCATGCACTTTATCTTATTTTTGATATTTGATATTTTGATATTCTACTGTTCAATTGTAAATACTCATTCATCCATTCATTCATTCTCATTTATTGCACTGTGTTTATTGTTAAATGTGTATTGTTAAATGTTAAATGTATGCACCTTCCGCCAGGACAAATTCCTTGAATGTGAAAACAAACATGGCAATAAATGGTTCTGATTCTGATTCTGATTATTGATGCTGGTCTTCACAGCAGATTATGTTTCCTTTCAACACTCCCCAATAGAATGAGTTCTAATTATTGATTTTTCTGAACTCCGATCTCATCGGGGATCATATTGGGCCACAAATCCCTTCCTTTGTCACGCTATCCCACAATCTAGTTGATGGTAAATGACATGATGACATCATCTCAACGCATAATTGCTACAAACCAATGGTCTCCCATCGTAGTCAAGTTACTTTGACACAAATGTCACTTCTCTGTAACCAATCCCCAATGTGTGTGTGTGTGTGTGTGTGTGTGTGTGTGTGTGTGTGTGTGTGTGTGTGTGTGTGTGTGTGTTTCCAGGTATTTTGTCGGTTCTCTCTCTGTCCAGTGAGAGTATGCTCTTGGCTACAGAGCTGCCAAAGGTTTCCTACGTAAAAGCCATTGATATCTGGCTCATTGCCTGTCTACTTTTTGGCTTTTCATCACTGGTGGAATACGCTGTGGTGCAGGTCAGTTCATACACTCAAACACACAACTGTACACACACTGGGTTAAAGAGTCTGGGGATTATGGAAGAAGAATCGGCAACAGGAGTAGGGGAAGTCCTTTCTGACTCAGGAGTCATCGGTGGAGCGTGAGACTAGCTGGTGAAATTAGACCAGTTTCAAATAAATACTTTTATGGTTGAGAAAACAAGTTTGAGTGGTGTCACTGACAACAATCACATCAGGGGCACAACTGGTGGAGTGGAAGATCTTTTCTGTAGTGTTGACTGTAATGTTGTTAAAGGGAGCATGATTTTAAATCCGGTATTTAAAGTTACAGGAATCATCAAATAAGGACTAACAATGACAAGTGATTATCATTCTGTATTACTCTCCCTTCCTCTTGGGAATAACCGGCTGCAGTAAGAAATAACTCCTGAGAGCAGCTGGTTTACTGGTACCGTCACAAGTCAAAACTGGTTTTGCACAAAGACAGAAGTAACTTAATTTATCCTTCGTTTGCCAAATGTACAACATAGCACAGATGATTATGAATTTGTCGTAGACTGCATTAAACAAAGTTTACTAAGACTCTCCCAACTTAACAACTCGGCATGTAAAACGGTTGTTAAAGGAGTTGGTTATTGAAGGTCAACACACATTTACTGAATAATACAGAAAACAGCAACCTGAGGAAATGTCCATAGTTTAATTTTCAATTACGATGAAATCAGTCAAAATTAGAGCTGTGCAGAAGGTCTTTTTTTTGAAAGTCTCTCATCATATTTTATGACGTCATCACCTTAAAAAATTGAAAAGAAATATGATTGTGTTATTGTGGTTATGCAACTGAGCCCACCGAGGGCTCAGCGTCAACAGGAGGCTCCTGCTTAGGGGGAATGGACAGTGCAGAAAGACACACACACACATGTACACACACACACACACACACACACACACACACACACACACACACACACACAGAGTGGAGGAAAAGCTTTTGGGCATCAAGTAATTGGAAATTTAAAATGTTATCAGTATCTCTGGAGGAAAGCTGTGCCCACGAAATTCACAAAATCCATTCACTTTCTCTCTCTCTCTCTCTCTCTCTGACACTTTTTCTCTCTCTCTAATCTATCTGCTATTCTCTATCTATCTATCTGCTACTCTATCTCTATCTATCTATCTATCTATCTGCCATTCTCTCTCTATCAATCTGCAACTCTCTCTCTCACTCTATCTATCTGCCACTCTGTCTCACTCTCTCTCTATCTGCCACTCTCTCTGCTCTTTCACTCACTTACTGTCTTTCTATCTGCCACTCACTCTTACTCACTCTCTCTCTTTCTCTTTGTGTTTCCCTCGCTGTCTCTCAATCTGCCTCTCTCTCTCTCTCTCTCTCTCTCTCTTCTCTAGGTGATGCTGAACAGTCCTAGGCGGATTGAGGAGGAGAAAGCCAAAATGGCAGAGAAAGAGCGACAGTTGCAAGAGAAAGAAGGAAAGGCTGCAAATAAAACCAACAACACAGTGAATGGGACTGGTGGAACGCCCATACATGTCAACACCCTGCAGGTAAACACCTTGGCCATGTGGACCAGCAACTCAATAATATGAATAATATGAAACTCGCAACAAGAGTAAATGAGTCAGAATGGCATTGAGCCAGTGCCCAAGCTCGACATGCCGTCTCCTTTCAAAGCCTATTTAGATTTACAAGCTGTCCCTTAATCGATGCTGAGACTTTGTTTGTCGTTAGGAATTCAGCATCATACTCATAAACAAAGAGATCGCATAAGCAGGCTCATTGGCAATCCTTATAGAATAAAAATGATAATGGACTATTTTATAATGACCTGACTCAGTGTCCGTCTTTGTCCCTGACCAGGTGGTAGAAACTCGCTGTAAGAAAGTTTGCACCTCCAAGTCGGACCTTCGCTCCAACGATTTCAGCATCGTGGGATCCCTCCCTCGAGACTTTGAGCTTTCAAACTTTGACTGCTACGGTAAAGCAGTTGAGGTGTTGGGGGGCCTCAAGTCCCAGAACAAAGCCAACAAGAAACCAGCGCCCCCCAAGCCCGTCATCCCTGCTGCCGCCAAACGTGTCGACCTCTACGCGAGGGCCCTCTTCCCCTTCTCCTTCCTCTTTTTCAATGTTGTCTACTGGTCCGTCTATCTGTGAGAGGCAGAGGAGGAGAGTACTGTGGAAAACGAAGTGGTTCGCATCCTGTTGTTCCGTCCCCATACTGATATTGAAACTGCATTGAACTTGCAAATGACACAGCAGATATTAAATTGAACGTGTACTATTTCAGAGCCATGTTTGTTTGCAGAGCTCCGGAGGCCGCTGTGGCACCTGGAAGTAACTGTGTTCACCAAAACCACTAAATCGTGGGGATGTTCTCTTGAATCCCATAAAGCCCGGCATTAGGTAGCACTGCATGTGTGTCTCTGTGTGATGCAGCACAGTGTATAAACTAAACAGCTGTGGAGATTAGAAAGACAGGCTTTTTACAGGAAAGGAACACTTTGATGTTACGGTACAGAGCTCCAAAATGTCCAACACTAATTAAAGACATGTAAGACCTGAGAAAATATATGTAAGAATATCCAAAGAATAAATTATGAAGTATATTGTAAACCAGAGTAAAGCAATTGAATAAATCCTTATATATGTCATCTATGTTATTTCATCGTCTCATTTAAATTGTCATGTATGATTTTTACACATTATTGGAGCCCCCATGAGACACATCCTTTGGGTTCCGTGCATGAAGAATAACTGTTCCCAAAAAAATACATCAGTTTAGAGGTTCACTGTCCTACTTGTGCTGATGCAAATCCACGTAGACCCTGGTGAGCCCCTCCTCCAATAGCTGACGCATGTTAGCGCTGCTAACCTTTGCCTGTGGACTGAAGACATGCAATGTGACCTGGAGCGCCGAACGTTTAAGTTGTGCATTTTGAACACGTGGAGATGAAACTAGGAGGAAGAGGAGGCGGATCCAGATGCAGCTATAGCGGCTAGTTTAACCCCAGCTAGCTTAACCCCGGCTAGCTTAACCCCGGCTAGCTTAACCGCGGCTAGTTTAACCCCAGCTAGCTTAACCGCAGCCAGAGTAAGAAACCTTTAAAGAACAACATTGTGTGAAATGTGTGTGTGTTGTGTCAGAAATGTGAGCATTTTAGAAAATATGGTCAAGAATGCTCTCCTCCACATTGTTATTGTTGCTACTACTACTTCTTCTACTACTACTACTACTGCTACTGCTACTACTACAAATACTCTTAATACTGTTGTTGATACTTCTCCTACTACTCTTACTACTGATACTATTACTATTACTAGTAGGAATGTTTTTACTGGTAGAACTACTACACCTGCTGCTACTACTAATATTGATACTAGTTCTACTACTAGCTGTTACTACTACTGCAAGTACTACCGCTGCTCCTGATTCTACCACAACTACTGCAACCACTGCTTATACTATTACTATTAATGAATAGCTCTTTAATCCGGTACCGTAAATGATAAACATGTAGCAACATATTCATCCTTCACACCCACATATTGGGACGAGGCGCTGCTAGAAACCTGTTTTTACCGAAACCAAACTGCACAGCAAAAACATGCTGATGGTGCATATGCGCATATTATTGCGAGCGATGTTGCTACTTCATGCTATCCACACAAATAAAGCATTGTGAAAGCTGGGACATGGTTCACAAAATGTTTGTGCGTAAGCTGCAAAACCCTTTGTGAACCATGTTGCATCAATAATACTTAACAGACCATGGATTCTAGCGGTATACGCCTTATCACTCAATGACCAAAACTCACTGAACCATCAGCCGAAGAAGAGAATAAATTATCTTTAATTAGCTTTATACAGCCATAAACATGAATCGTGTTTCTACGTTGTGTAGACATATCAACGCTGCTAATGGCTACTATAATGTCTCTAAATCATCTTTGGGTCAACACCATGTTTCCAGAGAGAACCTTGTCCTCAGACTTGCATGTGAAAACACAGTTTATATCACCATCTGCTGGAAGAAGCGTGCTACTACACTAATTATACAGGCATTGAACTTGAATAAATTCAGAGTACTCCACATAGACCAAAAGGTTATGGTTTTCTCTGAATGGGAACATGAATACGGGTCTGATTGATATATTTCTTTTGAAACAAAGCTGAAAACAATTGTATTATAATGGAATTAATACCTCCAGTAAATGGTCAATGAACTTGTGCTTGTATAGTGCTTTTCTAGTCTTACTACGACTCCATTCACACCCATAAAACACTAATGCAAGGTGTCATCAGAACTGTCTCACCATTCGTACGCCGCAATATGGGGTTAAGGGTTTAACTCACATAGAAATGGACGGGCAGAGCCGCAGATCGAACCCCTGATCCTCTGATCGAAGGGCGACCCTGCTCTACCACATGGGACGTGTAAATTAAATTAATGCCTGAGAGCATTTCAGATGGCATAGATGGTATCTATATATACCCAAATTGCCAATTTGAAGATTCCTCCTCAACAAGCCTCTACGAAATGTGTTAGCATTAGTCTGTGCATTACAGTTCAAATGTTGTGATTTGGCTTGCTAAATATTTTAGGCTCACAAATGTTAACCTTTCTTATAATTATTCTTTCTTTATTTTGGGGAGCCTTTTTGGAGCAGGGGCCAGAGGTCATGAGGTTAGCAGGCCTCAACGAAAATCTAATAAAGATCTAACTGTGGGAAATAAATGACAGAAAGTCCCAATAGTGTGCGGTACAGTGCTGTTGTAATGCGTGGCTAATTAACCACTGAGAAAGCCTTCATCGGGTCTAACTGTGAATAATACCGACAGCTTCCGTAGCCGATGACGTAACCATGGTCGCATAGTGACGAGGAACCAAGCGGCGTGACGCTTTCACTGCTAGGAGAGTGGCGCATGGGGGAAGCGTGCACGGCTAACGGCTCCACGGGACTCCAGATGTGACCCGATGTGGTTTGACATTAGTTTACGGGACGGTTTTCTCCTGACGAGCAACAAATGACTCTCTAAGTGAAACAAGGTTAAACTAAGGCCTAATAAATGAATTGTTGAGGCCTCATGTCCACTTCCCTCTAACACAGCCTGCCTTGTCCAGTGAAGTTGGAGACTTGTTTGTTGTGTTGTTGTACCATTTGGTATGATGGCGCCTTCATGCTCGGTCTGGCTTTCATCCAGAAAGAAGAAATCCTTGAACTGATGTGTCACTGGAGGAGGAATCTGTTTTCTCAACGGTTTATGATTTATGAACCAACACCTCCATCTAGTGTCATTGACAGTGAACTGCACGGGAGACAGAATGCATTCTGGGTTTCTGGTCATTATTGCCAACAATACCCCCTCCCCCCACCCCAATAACGTCAATCCTAAACAATTACGTCATTTCATTTTGGTGAAAATGGGGCATTAAATGAAAAACCACAACACAATCGTGGAGCTTTACATTTTTATAAGACTTATAAAAAAAGAAAAAACATAACACAATAACCAAGGCATGTCATACATTGTGTTTTTTCTTTGTTTCTCTGATGAGTATTTACAAACAAGCTTATTTACAGATAGCAATAGCTCAGAAATGAAAAAAGAGAAGGCTACATATAGTCTAGCACAAACAACCAGTTATCCATATCGATAATATATTTGTTATGTACAATGTAACTGGCACGGCTAGAGCAACAGAGAACATAAAGATTCTGCAAAAAGGTTTTAAATAACTTCAAGTAATCTGTCTTGAGGTTTCATGGAGGTCTTCGTCCGGTGGAGCTGCGAGTAGTGTGGCCGGACAGGAGGAGCTGTCGCCAACGGGCAAAGACAACACAGACAACGCAACTAACGTGGCAACTAACGTGGCAACTAACGGAACCATCACGTCTCTGATAAATGCTCACTTTTAAGAAACTTTGAAACACAAGGGAAGTCTCCTCTCCACATATAAAGTGATTTCCTGCTCATTGGCCTACAGCAATTCTTTTTTTTCTTTTTTTTTACTGCTTTGAATAACAAATGTGCAACAGGCAGAAACAACAACAAAAGGAAACAAGACCCAAGTTGTTAACTTCTTGGGTCCAACCCCGTTTCCAGAACAGTTCTCTTGTTTCTGTGTCTTCACTGAACATCTTAGGTATCCGAAAGGAACTTCACTACATTCTGCGACCTTTTCATTGTCTCTCTCATGAAACCCACGCTCTGTTGTAGAGAAGAAAAAAAAAGAAACTCTCCATCGCAATCTCGTGTTCCACTTTAAACTAAAGTCATCACCTAGTACCGTACATGTAAATATGATGGTCCGAATATATAGCAAAACCATTGTCAGAATTGCAGTCAGCAGTATGAAAAAGACAAACTAGCTTGCGTGAAAGATCTGGTTATTCTTCTAGGTTAGAAGTAGTTAGGCCTACTAATTATATAGCCACTAGAATGGAAAGTTTGTCCTATTGAAGTCTTCATAAAACACTGACCCTACGTCACGACGCTCAACACTGGAGGGCTCCACCGGCCCCCTCGTGTGCATTCAGTTTAGTGTGTCCGTTTGGGAAGGAGTGAAGAAGAAAAAAAGTCCATATACAACACAACAAAGGCTGCAGCCAGTGCCATGGTCTCTGGTCCCCCCCTCTCCCCCCCAGGCATGTCTCAAACGGCACCCGTCCAAGTGCGCTGCTTTTGACAAGAATTGCACTGCGACCCCCTCGAACCAGGAGCACCATCAAGACTCTATAGTGTCATTTTCTTTAAGACCTTTAAAGTAGAGCAGCAAAACATATAAAAATAAAAAATAAAACATTCAGATTTCTGTTCTCGTTGTTCGGCTCAAAACGTAACTGACCATCAGCTGTCGAAATTAGAATACAAACTAACAGAAGAGTGAAATTTAGGACCGTCATCTCAAAACTAGTGCGTTTCCTGGGCAGCTGGGTACCATTTGAGAATCTGCTCTGATCACCTGCAGCCCACCAGACCTCCCCCTCCCTCCCCCGAACACTTCCCCCCACACCCTCTTCAGCAAACGATGAGCGGCAGGGGCTCATTTTCCCGCCGCTGGTTCTTCTTCAGCAGCTGGATGCGATTGTGGCAGTAGAACTTGATGGCTCGCCAGTCGCGGTGGTTGCTGACCAGCAGGGGGCACTGCTGCAGGCAGCGCTCGCAGTCGGCCTTGGCGGGCACGCGGAGCTCAGCGATGTTCTGGTTCAGGTGCTCCTCCACCGCCGCACGCTCCGCCTCGGACCAGGGGCGCTTCAGGACGCCACGCTTTCCTGCAAATGGGAAAAGGAGGGATGAGTGGGGACGCCGTGTTTTAGCAGCTCCTCTCAGATTCAACCGTGTTTGAGCCAGTTGGCGTGTTTTTCCACAACTGGTGACTTTAAGTCGTTTTTTTACTCTGTTCAAGTATAAAGCTTAGTCTATACTCGCTGTAGTGAAGCCGGGGCCAAATAGTTCACTGATAAAAGCTCTACTTACACGTCGAAGGCCGATTGGTTTTTAAATGCTTCAGAATCAGGTGTTAAAAATTGACATCTGAGTAAATATTCTGCAGCCAAATCAAATAGTTTACATGATATTCAACCTTTCTATATCATATATTTATGACATGACTTGTCTATTAACAGACCTTGTATGAAGGCAATAAAGTAGCTAATAAAGTGATTAATTATATTATTATTATTATCTGAGATAATTACATCCCTCCTCGTCCTAGTGGAGGTTGGTTGATGACTTTCTGTCGGCTACACCAACAGTCTGTGTTCATCTCTGAGTTCTTCTTCCTTGATGCATGATACGGTAACAGGAAGAGGAATCCTGTCACAAGTTTAAACTAATTCATGAAGCTCCATTTAAAAAGGTAAAACATGTTCCAGACATGCTTCGTGTTTTGTTTTTTAGTTTTTGGCGTCCTGAAGTTCAGGTTAGTTTGCCGTCAAGTCAGAAAGTGAGCGAGCACCGGCTGTGTCTGATATCAAAACCAGAACAAGGGATGTAAATCTCTTCTACTGTAGACATTTAAATGACACAGTTACAACTCATCCTACTGATTGATGAAGATCTAGGCCGCTTCCAATTAGATCTGGGTCATTTTCAATCAAACAAGTCACTAGCATTCCTCTCTTCACTCTGTGTGTGTGTGTGTGTGTGTGTGTGTGTGTGTGTCATACTTTTTGTAATCCATCAGTTTGAACAATGAGTCAATTCATTGACTAGTTAATCTAAAAACTAAAATTGTAAATGTTTGCTTCTTAGTCTTTAATGACAGTGAGCTCAATGTCAAATGACAAAGAAATGTCACTTTAAAAAATTGTAATGTCCATTTTTCAATATTCTTGACTAAATGTACATATTTACATCACTGTTATTAAATCGTTTGTCAGTTGTGTTTTTATTGTTGCATTATACTTCATGCGTCTTCAATAGTAGACCTATAGTACTCCACTAATGTTCCAGTCTGTGTTATCTGCAATGGAAAGGTTTTTTTTGACTTATCTATGCAACCATAAATCATTTATTGTTACAATAGATAATTCCCAAGAAGCTTAAATACAAAACTTGTGGAAGGACAGATTCAGAAAACATTTAAGTTATGTTTCCATAATCATATTTGTTGACAAATAAAAAATATTAAAAAAGGTTATGACGGGTTAGGGTTATAACCTTTCGCTCAGATGCTCTCCACATGCTATAAATCACTGTTATGAATCTCCAAAAGAGCCGGATATGGAGAGGGTCGAAAAGACTATGCAGGAAAAAGCACCTTTTTTTAATCTCACCTGCACAATTTTATTCATTCATCTTCCACTGTTTAGTGAAATCTAGCAATCAGACTTCTACTTATATAACAAACCTGATTTGGGCTGACCTGAGCCTCTCCTGCGGTTCGCAGTAGGAGGTTGAAGAGGAGGCGGAGCGGTTTGCTGCACGCTCTTGAGCTTCTTGGGTCGCCCCACCCGCCCGTTGTTCTTGCCCTTCCGGACATACAGCAGGGTGGGTGTGGGGATCGGAGCCGGAGCCGGAGCCGGAGCTGGAGAAGGTGCGGGCGCCTCCAGCTTCTCCTTCCCCTGCTCCCCATCAGACTCTCCCTCTGAGTAGGAGTCAGCAGAGTTTCCCGACATCACTGGAAAGAGGAGGCGAGAAAGGTACAGACAGAGGACAGAAAGAGAACTGAATTAGTCTGACCCGTCACGACTCGCCATGTGAAATCAAACACACGAGCATCCGCCCAAACTGGAAGAAGGGTCGTCACCCTTTTCCAGCCATGGGGTGTCTGACGACACAGCGGCTGGTTAACAGACAACAGAGACGCCACTCGTTCATTCTCACCATCCAGTTCCAGGCAGATGTGGTTCAGGCTCATTCCTCTAAACAGCACTCCATCTCTCTCCCCGCAGAGCACCACTCGGCCCACTCGACCCATCAGGCCCGGGTCTTGGCCAATACCGGCACAGTTCTGCGTCACGTGGTACTCCCTCTCCAGGAAGTGCTCCAGCCTCTCCACGGCGCTGCCCCCGGGCTGCCTGGGCTCCTCCCCTTCTCCCAGCAGCAGCAGCTGGGTCAGTATGGCCACCTGCCGGCGAACCCGGGTCTGGGTCAGGGCGCGGGGGTTGCGGGTGCCGCTGGAGCGGGCCAGGCTGCGGAGGAGGTCGGTGCCTCGCAGTGGCGTGGCGGGGGAGTGGTAGGGCCGGGCGAAGACGTATGGGTTTGCCGGGTCCACTCCCACATCCTGCCGCGTCTCCAGGAGGAGCTCCAGGCAGGGCTCGCAGTGAGGGGGCAGGATGAGGGGCTGCACGCGTCCACGTTTGCCCTGCACCCCGACTCTGGGGAGGTGGGGGAGCACCAGGCGCTCGAACGGGGACAGGGAGGCCTCCAGCGGAGTGAGAGCCGGCGGGGCGCCGGGCGGGACTGGAACGGGGCACTGGGGGGTGATGCGAGCGCGATACTCGGCGATGGACAGCTTGGAGACCTCGCACTCACGCCGCCGGTTGTAAAGGATGAGGAGAGCCAGGCTGGAGTGGCAAAGGAGGCGCCAGGCCTCGGCCGATTGGAGCTGCCGAGACAGGGACAGGAAGGCCGAGTGCTGCAGCCGACGAAGGTACAGCACCAGGGAGGACAAGGACGAGAGGAGGGGCAGCAAGTGGTGACGCCCCGAACCGCTGAAAGGAGAGGTGGAGAGAACGGGTTACTTACTTCATATTAGCTCCAGCTAACTTACAGAAACAGAATCAAACTGCACACTGGAGGGAACATTGAGAACCTCTGCGTTCATAGTCGCTACATTTGTTTAGTTGGTTTTGGGGCTGCAACTAATTCATTTATTGAATTTGACTAATTAATTAATCTGCTGATTTTTTTCTGTAATAAGACGTTTTTTCCAGCATCTCAAATGTGTGAATTTGATTTGTTATACACGATCGTAAACTGAGGCTGCTCCGATCGTTCGGCCGATGTTCGTTGGAAATGGTTTGATCGGTGGCAAAACAGAAGAGACGCAGCGGTTCTCATCTTTTAATTCTTTTCATGGAGCGACACAGCTGGACACTAAGCGGCCGGATCGCCATCTGCAGCCGTAGTTTTGACGTCTGTCTGGATTGATTGTTTGACCGCATGCGAATCTGGCAAGAAAACACTAATGCTCTATTCAAAAAAGATACAAGCCCATAGGATATATTACTGGATATACATCATCTGAATCTGATAAATGACGCCAACCGTTTGGATTTTTCTGCTCCGAGAGAGAAACGAGACACCTGACATGATGTTGGGGGAAATAATTACCCCGAAGCACATATCCTTCTATGAAAGAGACTTTATTATTTCATGAATGTGTAGCTGATCTGTAACTCATCATCAAGGCTGAACTCCAACAAATATGGGTTGAAGCAGAATATTTTGTTAGATAAAATCCTGTTGTGAATTTTGGGAAATGATCTTTACACAAATGTTTTTGACTTGACAACCCTATTTATTGGAAATGTTTGGATCACATAAGTCTGTAAAAATAATCCGACGTAGCCACCACTGGAATCTATTCTACAAATCGGCTTGTTTTGTTTTGTCTTCGGGTTTTGGACAAAATAGTTTTCTGACAAAATGATGAATCAGCAATAAGAACAGTCATTAGTTGCAGCCCTC
Organism: Cottus gobio; assembly: GCA_023566465.1. Taxonomy (NCBI): domain Eukaryota; kingdom Metazoa; phylum Chordata; class Actinopteri; order Perciformes; family Cottidae; genus Cottus; species Cottus gobio. Next base: position 3,941,705 of record CM042219.1, read on the forward strand.
TCAAATGTACTCACTGCGCAGAACACAAGTTACCTCAGCAAGTCCTTTTCTTTGTCCTCTGCCCCACTTTCATCTTCCACCTCCATCACTCCATTCTCCTCATCCTCTTCATCCTCTTCCTCGTCCTCATCATTTTCCTCCATTTTTGGCAGCTCCATCTCTTTGGCCAACATGTTGCTGAAGGGTTGAGGGCACACCACCTCGACATCCTCCTCCTCTTTGGGCCTCTTCACCTCCACGACCTCCACATCGTCCTCGTTCTCCTCGTCCTCCTCCTCCCCTGGCCTTCCTGACTTTAGCCTCCCCGCCGCTCCCTTCCTGGACTGCGGCGTGCACAAGGGGGCCGGGCTTCGCTTCAGGACCGACACCGGCACTGCGTTCTGTCCTCGTGGGGGAGTCAGCACCGTTGGGGTGGGGTTTCTTCCAGAGGAGGCAGGGGATTGGTTGGATGCTGTGAGAGTGGGTGGGGGCATGGAGAGGTCCTGGACGCCAAGCTGTGTGAGATCTGAGCCGGGGCCCTGTCCCGCGGGCTGCGATGCCTTGGAGTGCTGCAGCGTGAGAGCGTGAGCGGTGGAGGGGTTTGGGCTCTGCGCGTGGAGGCGGGGCATCTGCGTGTAGCGCTCCACCAGGGCCGAGCACACGTCCGGCTGGTGGGCATGGTGCTTATCCAAGTGGCGACCCAGGGAGCGGAAGTGGCGTCCACAGTGCTCACAGGTTTGGCGCATGGAGTCTATAGACACGCCTCCTCTGGGGATATTTAAGCCGACGTCGCCTTTGGTGATGGAGCCCAGCGGAGCCGGAGCTTTGAACACGGGCTTGGCTGAAGAGGAGGAGCAGGGAGGGGAGGACTGCGCTGCAGGGTGGGATGAAGGGAGTGGACGGTTGTGAAGAGGAATGCCGGTGTGGTGGGCCGGCGGCGGACGACCGGGCGGGGTCCGGTGGGGGGTCTTCTTCTTTGAATGAGCGGCGCGCCGTTTCTTGCGTCGGCGTAGCGCCCGCCCCCGGGGGCTGGCGTTGTCTTCGTCTCCAGCGTCTGAGTCACTGGCGTCAGAGTGGGAGATGGGGGAGGAGGAGGGAGAGAGGGACCAAGAGGGGGTGACGTACTCCTGCTGCTGCCGCTGCTGTTGGGCTGTCAGAGACAGAGGCTCATCCTCCTGGAAATAAGAGACAGTGACAGGGTGGGAGGAAGAAGCAGAACATGTCATCCGCTGTCCAGAGATAGTTTGCAGTATTCATATTTTCTGTTGTTGAAACATGAATTCCTTTTCCACACATGTGTAATGTGTAACAGTACTATGCAAAAGTTTTAGGCAGGTGTGAAAAAATGCTGTAAACTAAGAATGCTTTCAAAAATAGAAGTGCTAACAGTTTATTTTCATCAATTAACAAAATGCAAAGTGAGCGAACAAAAGAAAAATCTTGTTAATTGATGAAATTAAACTGTTAGCACTTGTATTTTTGAAAGCATTCTTAGTTTACAGCATTTTTTCACACCTGCTTAAAACTGTTGCACAGTACTGTATATATATATACACATGTGTGTGGCAAGACTATTTACTTCATTTAGCTATTCATGCTGACACATCTGACACATTTGCTGAATGTGATGTGGCACTCATGCAAGTATGTATAGAGATGTATTCTTTTTTTATGCATTTACTTTACACTTTAAAACCACTAATTTGGCAGTGCAACAATAGCAGATTTTGGATTCTAGTAAAGATCACGATGTTTCCAAAGAAATCAAAAGATGAATTTGGAGGAAATTGTGTCTTAAACCTGAACTAATTGTATACTTTGGATTATCTTATTTTAAGTTGATATGGGGAACTAGTTAGCTAATAGTTGTCTGTTTAAACATCCAGCAGCTGGCAACAATATCATTGCTGTGGAGTGGTGTTTCTGGACCTGGTGATCGTAAATCTAATATTGACTCTCCTTCGGCTCCGTTTGTGGTTTTTGGGGACTCTTCAGCTGCTAAATGCTCCGCTATGTTCGCCAGCTGGTCGCTAACTGTCTCTGTCTGCAATTTAGAGAGCAGGCAGTGTACAGTGGGTAGCCTAGATTTGACAATTGTTGTCACTTCTTAAAATAATAAAACTTGAGTTTTTTCAGGTCTACCTGCTGTGCCTTTCGTTGGGAAGAGCCTTAGCAGCTGACTAATTACATTTAATTTAGCTGACGCTTTTATCCAAAGCGACTTACATGGTATACAGTAGACACAGAAACGGTGAGCAATTAGGGTTAAGTGTCTTGCTCAAGGACACAACGACATGGACTACTGTAGCCTGGGATTGAACCGCTGACCTTCTGATTGAAAGACTGACCTGCTAACCACTGAGCCACAGTCACATGTCTTCTCCCTGTACCTTATCATCAATAAGGTACAGGGATCCTCCTCTGTTGCTCTCCCTCAGGTTTCTTCCCTTTTTTTCCCCTCTGAAAGGGTTTTTTAACTATTTATAACCTGATCCGATGTGAGGTCCCGGGACAGGGATGTCGTATGTGTACAGATTGTAAAGCCCTCAGAGGCAAATTTGTATTTGTGATTTTGGGCTATACAAAATAAACTGAATTGAATCAATTACATTACATTTATTTTGTAGAGCCCAAAATCACAAATTACCCTCAGAGGGCTTTACAATCTGTACACATACGACATCGTCTGTCCCGGGACCTCACGTCTGAAGGCAGCTTTAGGCAAAGGTCCCTTCTCTTACCTTTTTGACATTGTTGTTGTTCTCTGTGTCGGAGTTACACTCGTGCTGCGCTGGAGACATGGTCCCACGGAAACCCTGCGGGCGACACAAAGCGGTCGTTAAGAAATGGCCATGCTCGGCGCTCACTTAATGTTTGCCATCACAATCATCCCCAGCTGCCACTCCGGAGAGTCAGGTGGCCCCCGGAGGCCGATTAGGACTCCAAATCTCTAACAAGCCAAACAAAAGAAGTGAAAAGAGATGTTCTCTAAAAACACTGTTGACTACTCATGAGTAAGACTCATCGATGAGGCCCTAACACTCAACAACAAATCACTCAGCCAATAATATCAATTAACCTCAAAAAACTTTATGTCAGTCAAATTCAAGACATTAAAATGTGTCTTTTAAGGAACTGTGAGCAACCGCAGCTCCACTGGTCCCTCACTTTGTCAACTTCTTCCTTAACGTATTCTGGTGTCATCTTTCTGTTGAGTATAATTGATCCGATCTAATGAGATCCATTAAAGGAACAGATGTCATGCAATAACCATGGTTACTGTTGCTAAAGCACTATAGGTAGAGGGGGAACTGGATCTCAACCATCACCATGGTAACCCCATGCCTTGCTTAGCTTTTGTGTGTGTGTGTGTGTGTGTGTGTGTGTGTGTGTGTGTGTGTGTGTGTGTGTGTGTGTGGGTGGGTGTGTGTGTGTGTGTGTGTGGCATTGATGTGTGCGCAGCGAGGCGTGTGTGTTTGTGTGTGTGTGTGGCGTTGATGTGTGCGCAGCGAGGCGTGTGTGTTTGTGTGTGTGTGTGGCGTTGATGTGTGCGCAGCGGGGCGTGTGTGTGTGTGTGTGTGTGACAGACAGCGATTGTGTGAAACTAATCAACAGTGTGCGAACACATATGGCTGCCTATCTGAAGTCATCAGAGATATGCACACTGTGTAAAATGTATTGCTATACTTGTGAGGACCAAGTGGCCGAGGACAGGCAGTGAGAAGGTAACATGTTAAAATCAGGTTTTGGTTCAGATTAGGCTTCAGAATCAAGGTGTGGCAGGAAATAAACCTCAGGGGGCGAGAACGCATGAGCAGCTCTTTCAAGCCGAACACAGCGTCCTGTGGTGCATAGTGTGGTCTGCTGAGGGCCTCTGTTGGTGGACGGATGCATTTTACTTTGTAAACTCATATCTTCCAGAGTGACGGTTAAAAGTCAAGAGTAAAACCTGCATGACGCCCTTGCTAGTCAACTTTGACACCAATTTGGGTTTTTTTGGACCACTGCCAATGTTTCCGGAGACCTTCGTGCACTCCGGCTGCACTGGAAGTCAGTCAGGTTTGTCTATTCATCTTAAAATTTAGCAGCAACAACAATCAAATGCAAGACACATCAATTCTTCAGCAAACACTGACTCAGACTCTTATACCCGCAGGACAATGACACACACTTCACTTAAATATACACGTGACACTTTCAATAACCTCTAAATTAGTTTGTTTAAATTGTGTCTAATACTATTGGACTCATACCAAATTCCTCGCATGTGCAAATGTACTTGGCAAAAAAACATTAAAGCATTAAACGAGAAAGTGTCTTTAAGGCACTGACCAAGTTTTCTCCCCACTCTGTCAGGCTGTAGTCCACGGTGATCTCCTCCCCCTTGGTGATGTCGCGGATGGCGATGACGACGAGTCGCACCTGGCTGCCACAGTGGACCTCCCGGATGCGGCAGTTTGGGGACGGAGGGAACGAGCCGGCCGCCGGGGCCGGAGCCGTTGACGCGGGGGTCAGAGACGGCGCCCGGGCCGAGGTCGCCGGCACAGGAGCAGGCAGCGGCGCCGGGGTCGAGGCCGAGGACGCGGCGGGAGCTGGGGCCGGCGTGGAGGCCGAGCGGGAGCTGGTCTTGGATCCAGCGGGGACTTTGTCATGAGCCTGCGCCGCTGGGCCGCTGGGAGGTGAAAGAGGCGAAGGGGATATGAAGAGGTAAATACACTACCGTCGTCAAACAATACAAACAACAATAATTGCAATTGATTAATTGTTTAAGTCACATTTATTAATTCCAGTTTTCCAAATATGATGTTATATTTATCTGCAAAATCAAAAATATTAGATTTTTACAGTTGTAAAGTGAATTGTAAAATGCTGATGTTACATTATGTCAACAGAGAAATAAACGTAAAATTAAACGATCATAAAAATCATCATTAATTGCAGCTATTTTTCAGTTTTGTCCCATTCTAAGGTATCCATCCCATTGTGAGTGCATACTGTAGTAGAGGGGGACATAAGTCTCATGTGGGATTAAAGTTCGATGCTCCTCCAGGATTCGGCCGTGTGTGCATAAAGGCTTTCAGACAGGTGGAATAACAAATGTATTAATTATATATAATATTATATTATATTATATATATACACACATACATACATACATACACATACATACACATACATGTACACTCACCAGTAGTGGGGAGCGGGCTCTGTGTTGTAGAAAGGCCCGTCCAGCATGGACCGCTTATTCTCTGCTGCTTCTTTACGATCACCTGAGAGCACAGCAACAGTCAGTATAAAAGGATTACATACAACTATGCAGGGACACACACACACACACACACACAGGTCATCACCTCATCTCCTGGAGCACACACACACGCACAGAAACACACAGGTGCACATACGTAGGCAGACACACACACACACACACACCACACAAAAGTAGGTCACACTCACTTGCACACACTCCACCCCCATACCAATCACACAGACAGATGCGCGCGCGCACACACACACACACATACACACACACAGTAAGAATGGCGTGCAGATATAACACACACCTGGGCTGAAGCTGTGTTCAGGCACGCTCTCTTCCTCAGTGTGTGTGACAAAGACTTTCACGGGCGTCCCCTTCCTTTTCCTCCCACAACCGCGCCTGAAGAGAGCACACACACACACACACACACACACGATTATCATTTCATCAATCGACCCACTAGCTGAATGTCAATACGGGTCAGAGAGGGGATCGATAAGCCAATGGCCACCCGATGGATCCATACGAACTGTGTTTCCCTAATACATAGAAACACA